>VNJU01000817.1:0-82897 GCA_008042675.1 Drosophila seguyi
AGAATGTAGCAACGTTAACATTTTATAGCATACTTTTAGACAGCCTTTAAAGAGATTTCAAATTCCTAGTCATTTTTGTAGCTAACTATATTTTTTGTAAACTTCTGAGGGTGCTTCCCCACAAATAAAAACATCAAATCGTCAATGTAAAGTCCCCCTGCTCACTTTCGGCAGACATTTAAATATTCCCCTTCGGCAGATTGTTGCTACTTATTGTCTGTCAGCAAGCGCTTTATGACGTTTAATATTTCGCCCCATCAAACCGCCCCCAATGCTCTGGCCCCCGATCCACACCCACACTGAGTGGCATTAGCCTTGTGGTAGTCATTTTAATGCGCTTAACATCTACTGAGAGCATCCTGAGGAGTATCCTCAGCATCCTGAGCACCCTGAGCATCCTGAGCGGCCTGAGCTCCTGTTCTTTGAGCCGACCATTGTGTGCGTGTGTGTTGCTGATTGTGGTCGGGATCTGGAGAGTAAGTAACCCTTGTATGAATACACTGAAAGAATCTGGATCGAATATACTGCTCAAAAATAATATCCTTAAATGACTTTTAAAAGTAAATAAAATTTAAAACATAACTAAAGTTAGCACCGTAATTAAAATATTATATAATATTCAGTTCACCATTTTTCTCAGTGTATTTAGAACCCGTATTCTGCCTGATTCTCGCACATGCACCGGGGCGTTGTTAATGATGCGCAGTTCGCACTCTCAAATCTCTCGAGTTTGGGATTGAACACAGAGCTGGCTGAAGAAAAGGTGGCTAGGAAAGCAGGCGAATAATAATGGCCATATAGAATGAGGGCTGGAAAAATGGTTGGGAATTGGGGGAATATATATCCCACCACCACACACACCCACAGCCACACCAAGCCCAAGCTTTTGATAATCGGCGAAAAAGGAGCGCCCCTAAGCCTTTGCCATGGCAATTTGTTTCGCAACAGTTGAACAAATTTTATGCAATAACCCAGCACTGAGCGAAAAAAGTAGTTTAAATTGTAATAAGAAATTATTACATCTTTAAGAGAGTGGGAAATATAAAATTAAGATTTTTAAACACCGAAGAAAGTTTTTAAAGGATTAAAAAAATAGTTAATAAAATACTATTTTGATTAGAATAGAAAAGAAAAAATCGATCTATCGATTCTGTATTAAAGTGCGATATATAAATAAATGTCTTGAAGTTTCGATAAATTCTTAAGGATATATCAAAGTTGTATCATCGGAAAAAAGGCATTCATAAATTAAATAAGTGATTTTAAATATGTATAAAATATGTTTTGTTATAAGAGAAATGTTTTTTATATGTAATTTCGATATATTAAAGGTTACGATATTTTCTTTATGATATTCAGCGTGATTAATGTATCGATTATACGATTTTTCCTGTGGAGCACTCCGATTTTACGTTGCAATAAATTCTGTAGGATATATCGGAGCAATATGATCTGGAAAAGATACATTAAAATATATATTTTATATATAAAATATTTTTTTTTGTTATAGGGAATATTTTTCAATAATTTAAAATCGATACTTTGAAGTTTAAAATATATTGACACATCACCTACGATTTTTTGTCTCGCTTAAAATTGAAATCAAATTAAACTTTCGTATATTTCCTTTGATTTCAGTATTTTACTTTTAAATAGTTTGATTTGTTGAAAATATTCTAATCAGATTTTTTCTCCAAGTGTTATTATATCGCACACCCCCCCCACATACCCGTATATTGAAGCTTATCGAATCTGTGTCTATATTTTGTGGCCCAAGGATATTTCGTTTAACTTTTTCTGATTGAAATATTTCATTCTATGTGTGTTTTGCCCATAACCAAAGTACACACAGCCCAGTCAGGCACCCGCAGTCCCTATATGCTTCGCTCTTTCCTAATGGTAAGCTGCAATTTATAACAATTTAATTTACACATAACTTTGCACTAAGCCTCGACTAAGCCACAAAATGTTCATCTTCGGCCAGCCAAGTGTCAACAGGGAAAAGGGGGAAATGGGAAAAGCGGTAAAGGAGGGGGGCTTTATAAGAGGGCGACAAAATGTTTTCCAATTGCAATTTGAAATGTTTACCTTGTGGTGACAGAACAGAAAAAGAGAGAGACGAGAGGCGGGACGGGCCTTAATACAATTTGTATGCAATGTGGCAATAAAATGAAAAATGAAAATTCATAGAAAAATGGAAATTCATAGAGAGACAAGCTAAACGAGTGCTGCTGATGTATGTGTCCAGATATGTGCATATAACATATATAATTCATGAAATTGGAATGCTCACTTGCAAATTGAAACTGTTTAGAATTTATAAACCGAAAGTTTTGGATGAATTAAAATAGTTGAGTGCTGGGAAAGTTTTTTCCACATTCTCTCCTCACGTTTCTATTTTAGTAAAATGGCATTAAAATGGTTTTAATTTAATTAAAAAAAGAACCCGGTTGTTTTGTTATATATTTTATTTTGGAACTAAAAGCTTTACAGGAGTGCACTTAGAAGGATTATTTATTTATAAATGCTTTGGTTTTGGTTTATTTAATTATTACAGCTGTTGAATTGTTTGAAATATTTCTAAAAATATTTGTAAACATATTAATTGCTTTTTTCATGATAAATTTGAATAAATTTTAACAGGGTTTATCTTTAGAACATTTAAACAAATGCTAAGAGTTGCCTTAAAAATTGTAATTATTTTTCTTTGATTTTTATTTTAAATATGTGTTCAAAATATATTTTTTAAGATATTTATACCTCTGTTAATGATCAGTTTAAATAACTTTAAAGGTTTTTAACTGTTTAAACAAAGCCTTAAAAATTGAAACCGTTAACTAGAGCTGCCTTCAAAATATTATAATTTTATTTTCATTTTATATATATTTTTTATTTATTAAAAAAATATGTACCTCTTTCCTAATGATAAATTCAAGTAACTTTAAAGCTGTTCACCTATTAAATCACTGCTGTAAAAGTTCTAAAAGGGTTCTATATATAATATATATTTATTTTTTTGTCTATGAATATTTTTCAAGATATTTATCCCTCTTTAAATATTAACTTTTAGTAACATTTACGGTTTTTTAACTGTTGAAACATTGCCTTAAAAACATAAACACATACTTATAGCTGCCCTAAGAATTTTATTTTTATTTTTCTTTCTGGTTTTTATAGCCCTCATAAATTACCTGGTTTTAATTTTATTAAATAAATATTTGTACATCGCTGCTCAAGGTATATTTACGATCTCTCCATCGTCAGAGTCTTAATTCGTCAATCGGTGAATTTGTTAATTGAATTTCCCACTCAAACTGTTGGCCAAACTAATAAAATTAAAAGATGTGCGAAGTAAATTTCCATTAGGCCGAATATAAATCAAGCCCACGGAGCATATTTCAGTGTTTAATTTACAACTGTTTTCCTTTTTTTTCTGTTTGCTTCTTGTTATTCCTTGTTTTTTGGAGAATTCTCAATTTATATTTATGGTCCCACGAAAACTACATATTCTGGAGGCGGTCTAACATTTATACACACATACAAATTGATCGTAAATCTTGGCCATTTGCAATGGTCTCTCCCTTGGCTTTCCCCAATTTGCATTTCCTTGGGCATAAATTTCGATTTTTCCCACTGCCCTTCCCCCTGTCCCGCTGTCTTCTTCTTTGATCATTTCATTTCAACACGAATTAGCATTTTGGCAACTTAATTAAATTTTCTGTTTTTTTTTTTGCTTTCTTAATTTTTTATTCCTTTTTTTTCTGGCGACACTCGTGCAACAAGTTGACGGCTGTCCATGACGCACAAGAGAATTTATGATTGCCACATTTTTGATGAGGGCCGGGGGGGACATTTTTCTAAATTTTTGAATTTCAGAAATTATGAATTTTATTTCTGATTATTTTCGAACGAACGTTGGCTGGCTGGCCGGCTGAATTTATTGGAAAAATGTAAATGAAACATAAATATGCGACAGGACAGTTGACATGTGAGTGTCGTCGTCGTCGTCGGTCTTTATATTTATCCCCCTTCTCTTCTCCTTTCTCTCTTTCTCTTTTCTATATATTTCTGTATTTTTTTGTAGACCGATTTTCTTGGGGGGCTTTTCTTTCTTAAACCATTTTCAATTGCATCGTTAAGAGCTTTGAGGTCATGTGCTGCTTAGCCTTTCTCTATATGGATGAGATGCCATATGTATTGCTATATATGCGAATATATATGCAGCCACGGGATAGTTTTTCTTTTATATCTATTTTCTTACAGTTGGAAAATAAAGGGTAAAGAGGTTTTACAATTTTGAAAAATATTTATAGGAACTTAAAATTGTCATTAAAAAGGGTAAGGAGCTTGTAGGAATTTTTAAAATATTTTAAAATTAAAGAGCGGACTTTATATAAATTTAAAAAGTCTGTGAAACTCTTTTCTTACAGTAAAAAAAAATGGGTGAAGAGCTTGTAGAATTTTTTAAAATATTTTTAAATTTAAGAACCAACTATAAATAAATTTAAAACGTCCTTAAACTGTTTTGTGACATTAAAAAAAAAAGGATGAAAAGCTTGCAGTATTTTTTAAAATATTTTATAATAAGAGAACATACTTTAAATAAACTAAAAATGTCTCTCAAACTCTTTTACTCTTTTTTTTTAGTTTATTTTATATATAAAGTTAAAAGTAAATTAAGTATTTGAACCTTTATTTTATTTCTCTAAATTATATTTCTTTAAGTATATATATTATTTTGCTGCTCTTTTCTTTGCCCCGTGTGGCAGCCAACTTAAAATGCAATTGAAAAGCCATTTAAGAAACTTACTGAAAGGGAAAAAAGCGCGCCTTTGGCGAAGTTTAAGGGCATATATGTATGTATATAACCAAGAGCTCCTCTTTACTATATATGAGGGGGGAGGGGAACTAAATGCTTTTCTTGGCCATATGCAGAGGAGCATAAAAGCCAGATAAAAAGAGGCTATTAGGATCAGGCCAAGAAAATGGCACACAGACAGAGCAGAACAAGAAACGTGGCAGTTAACCCTCAATTCGATTTAAAGGTTTTTTTTCTATCCTTTTTCTTATTTTTTTTTCTTAGAACTGCAACTGTTCTACCGGCACTTGGATTCACTTCAAGTATTAGAATGGGTTTAGTACTCATTTAAACTTTAACTAAATGGTTTAAGGACATTTTATATAGAGCTGGCTCCTGCTGCTAATTAATTTTGTATTTGAAATGATTCATCAAAATGTTATTTATGTAGTTACGAGTTTGAGTAAAGTTCAATCAGGATTTAATTTAGATTTAATTCCCAGGGATTACTTAGGAATTTCATGGGTCTGAGGAAGCTCAGCATAAAAGAAGCTTGTGGCTTTAATTTTGCTTCTGAAAAGGTTTTCTTTACTACTATTTTTTTAAATAAATTTTAAGTTTCTCAGATAGATTTAAAGCTTGCATTTTTCAGTCCCTGTAATCATTTGAATATTCCCATTGATACCCTAAACAAATATTTATACGCATATCTTTGCGGTTTCCATCGAATTATTTGTACTTCAATTCCCAACTGGGCTGTCTGCTGCCAATCTAGCTTATCCCTTTAGCTGTTTAATTTACCAATTGCATCTGGATAATGACATATCCTGTCCATACGGTGAGTGAGTCCGAGTCCCTTTACTCCCATCAACCGGCTGCCTTGTGGCTTCATTCAATACCACTGGGAGAGACGACTTTAATGCATTTAAGTATCATGCAATGGGGGACCCCCAATGCAATTAGACAAAACTCAGTAATGGCAACAGGAGCAACAACAATAGCAACAACAACAGCAACTTGATTAACCACTACAACTATGCCAGAGCAACAACAATAATAATGGCCAACATCATCGTGGCGGCAGCAACAACAATATGCAACACGCGAGCGAGCACTTGAAATGCTTTTCATAACTAAGTGGCCATGTAATGTGACATCATGGTTATGGTAACTTGTTTAGGCCCAAAAACATAACGCCCCTCCCCTGCCCCATTAGCAACAGCCAAGATCGAAATAATAGGAATTTTGAGGTGTGGATATTGGTTATTATTTGGTTATTATTTTAAAAAGATTTTAATTTATAATGATTTTGATTTAAAATGATTTTTGTTTGGGAATTTATGCATTTTAGGAGAAATTCGTTCTGTGGGTACAATTATTACCTTTAATTTGTGTTAAAGATTGTTTATCGAGAGAAGAAAAAATTATTAATTATCGGAAAATATCGAATTTTGAAAAATTTAATAAAATATTGAAACTAAATGAAAAAAAAACAAGAAATTTGTTTTTTTTTTATATTTATTTTGTATTTTTTTTCAAATGTATTAGTTTGATATATAAACAGAATATCGATTTATACGATAAAATATCGATATTATCGAAAAATAACACAGAAAAAGTTATATTTAATTTATTAAATATTATGATTGCATTAATGACGACTAGCTTTGATTTGATGGCTCTTTTATTTTCATTAAAAATGTTTCTAAACTCCAGAAAAATGTTCTTACTTTCAGGGAAATTTTTCTTAAATATAGAAAATATAATTTTATGAGTGTAGGTATACACAAATTCTTCTACAAATGCTTTATTTGTAAAAATACATTACCAAAGCCAAGGGGAGGACTAAAGCTATTTGCTAAATTGGCTTGGTCAGTGGAAAAAAAACCTTAGTGTTCATCTTCCATATCCAATAATCCACGCTAGCCTCCTGCAAATGCGTTTTCCTCCTCCTAATCTTGTAAAGCGGGAAAAACAAGAACATTTTCCACGCGTGCACACAAAAAATCTCAATGTTGCTACAGTAAAAACCAGCAGATACAGGAATATTTTAGTAAATACTTATATATTTCCCTCATTTTATTTTGTTATTGAATATCCTTTGAATCTTTTATAATCACAAATGTATAGTTTACAGATTTGGCAAATTAATTAATGTGCAATGGCCTGAATATTCAATTTAATTTGCTTTTAGTTATTTTTTTTTCTATTTATGAGATTCATTTATTTAACTAAGAATATGAATAATATCAGATTCCCGTACATACACAATTACCATGGAAAGTAATTGTTTTTGATCTGCTTTTATTTGAATTTTCATGCAAGGGCAACAATAAGTTAGGCCAACTGGAAATAATTGTGAAATAAACACTAAATTCAAAGTAATATACAAAGAGTGGAGTGGTTTTGACTGGGAGATACCGGACACTCAAAGCTTAATTTAATTTATATATACATGAGCATAGAACTATGCTTTAGTTTAGGGAATAAATTCATTTAAAACTTAAGTGGAACATGCAGAGGAAAATGTAGCTGGAAAAATGTTGCTAAGTAAATGTAGCTAGCAACAGCCCCAGGCAGTTTTAAAATACCGATGTTGCTGAGCAGCTGATTTAATGTAATTATATATGAATATTTAGTTTATAGTTTATGCATTTAATTCGATTAAATCTTAAGCCTTATATGGCGAAGTGCACAAGAAAAATTGTTGCTAGGCAAATGTAGGGATTCAATGTTACGATTCAAATGTAGCTGAGCAAATGTAGCTAAGCAAATGTAGCTAGGCAACTGTTGCTAATCAAATGTTGCTAGGCAACTGTTGCTAATCAAATGTTGCTAGACAAATGTAGCTAGGCAACAGTTGCTAATCAAATGTTGCAAGAGAAATGTAGCTAGACAAAAATGTACCTAGGAGAATGTATCAAGTCAAATGTATCTAGGCAAATGTACCTAGAAAAATATATCTAGACATTTGTTAGCTACAAATGTACCTAGGTAATTGTAGCTATCAACATCCTCTGGCACTCTATCAACATATCGATGTTGCTGAGCAGCTATTTTATGGACTTTAATAAACTACAAAATATAGACCTATAAAAAAGATTACCACAGTAAATTGGAATATGGATAATACACTTTAGGATTATCCACTGAAGTGGCTTCATGTTTGCCAAACACTTGGGTCAGTGCACTTTACGGAATAATCACTGTAAATGCTATTTGCTCAAGTGCTCGATTTGTTTTCGGCTTTAAATGCGTTAGCGCTGGAGCTCCTTTGCTCTTGTGTTTGTTTGCCTATTTGTTTGTTTGTTTGAATTGCCGCAAAAATTTAACGCCAAGACCACAAGCCCAAAAACGAATCCCAGTCAACATACAAACACACACACACACACACACACACATGGACATGCTGTGGGCCACTGTGTTCGATATTGGCCACAAAAGTGTCGCCGCCTCTCTTGCACTGAGGCAGTGCAAATATTTGGCCCAAAGGCCCCCTCAGATTCGCAAATGCAAACAAAATGGTAGCAGCAGCTGCCAGTAAATTATTGTCATCTGCATGTGCAATTTCTGACTGGCAACTCAGTTGCTGTCGAATTTTAGTCGAAATTTGGCCAAAAATTTAACACGATTTTTCTGTAAGCTCTCATCTCATATAACAAGGATTTTAGTTGCAGAAATAAATATATTTTTAATATCATGTCGAAAAATGTTTTATCAATCAATTTTAAATTTCAAATGATATCGAATTTATCAAATAAAATCGTATTTATCGTTAGTATAGCTATATTTTCGATTTTGTCCCCAACTTCAGCCTAACCCAACATCAAACTCAAGGGAAATGCTCTCCTTCCTCCACAAAACCAATCAAAGATCAATATGAAAATACCTCAAGATGTTAATATTAAAATACCTAAGCTAATACTCTTAAGTTAGTTAAATAAATAACTTAAATTTTCGTTTACCGATCGGTACTATCAGCTTTATATACAGGATATAGGTCCGGACTTATATATAGAATATAGAATAAAAGTTTTGGTTTGGACTTACCCGCATTTGAGGACACTCGGTTACCATTCGTTGCAATACCGCTGACGTGGCCGAGAATCATCGTTGATTAAGTCCTTTCGAGTTGAGTTTGTTATCACACTTTTTACCAAGCGATTATTAACACACGATCTTAATCCGAGATTACTAACACAGACGCAAACGGGTGAAAGCGCGCGAGGAGACTGAGGCTGCAGCGGCGAGTCGCCTCTATTTATAGATGTGATGGAGAGAGAGCGAGATAGATCGCGAGAGTGAGAAAGCGCGAGGGAAAGAGTTAGAGAGGGAGCTATGGAGGCAGAAAGAGGCAGGCAGATCGAGAGAAGAGTGAAAGTGATAGTGAAATATAGAGAAATGGCTAGAGAAAGGTAGAAAATCGAAGATATATATATATATATATTTATATATATATATTTATATATATATATATATATTTATATATATATATATATATATATATATATATTTATATATACATATAAATATATGTATATTCCGCTGGATCTCCGCTTAAGACTTTAATCTTGAGCCACAATTCTTACCTGTGCAGTTCTTTGTTTATAAAAGTGTGGGAGCGATGACGTCTCCCAATATTTGGAGAGTGAGAGTGAGAGTGCAGCTCATGGAGCGCCACTCAGAGATTGCTAGAATTGTTTATGTTATTTGAGAGCGGCTTCACCTGCTGTGGCTACGTGGCCGGATGTGGGTTGCTTACACTAGTTCAGAGTGGGATCGCCTATATTCTCCATATCTCTTTCACCTTCTATCTATCTAACTATTTCTTACTGTGTTTCTCTACATTTCACTCCAACTTCATCTATTTCTAACTGTATTTCTTTCCTTCTATCTCTTTGGCTGTATCTCTATTCCTCTGCCTTTCTCTGTTTTCATTTCACTCTATCCCCTTCTCTCTCTATTTGTATCCATCTCCCTCGAACTCCCATGTAAACAATCCACATCCGGCCACGTAGCCCCAGCAGCCGAAGCCGCTCTCACATAACAAAAACAAACAAAAGCAATCAGTGAGTGGCGCTCCCTGAGCGGCACTCTCACTCTTACTCTCACTCTCACTCTCACTCTTACTCTCACTCTCACTCACTTATTGATAAACACACTCAGTGTGCTAAGCCGGCGATCGCGCTCTAAAGCTTGTGTAAACTAAGGGCTGCGGCTGCGCAAGTAAGATTTTAGTCACAAGAATTCAAACTTAAGCTGAGATCCATGAAATAAAGACGATAAAACCAATTCATCCTTTACTTATTCGCCTTAACGTTGTACTTAGTCAATTTATGGGAAATTAGTTCGACTCACTTTAATAAACAATCAATAATAATTCCACTATATATCTCATATATATATTTCTCTGAATTTTTACATTTCTCTGTCAATTTCCCTATATCTTTGGCAAACTTTAGCTCCATTTCTCTATTTGCCTCGCTCTCTCTCATGTCTCGATCTATCTTTACTCCCTCTATATAATCTCTCTGTCTCTATCTATCTATCTATTCATCTCTCTCTCCCCCTCTTTCTCTATCTTTATCTCTAGAGATATAAGAGCAGAGATCTTTCTGCCTCTTTCTCGCCTTAGAGCTCTCTCTCTCTAACTCTTTCCCTCGCGCTCTCTCTCTCTCACTCTCGCGATCTATCTCGCTCTCTCTTCATCCCTCAAATCTATAACTGCTTCGGAACTGGGCTCTACTATATGGTTATCGTGCTGAAAACTTATTAAATGAAATCAACATAAATTTCAAGTCATGATTGTTTTTTATGGACAGTAAATTGCATTTCTTACTTCTCACGCGTTGGGAATATGTAAAAATAATTAAACAAAAAAACGAAACAAAAAAAAGAGGGTAAAAACAATGAAAACATTAGGGAAATGTGGAAAAATGCAATGCGCGACACGCATAAATTGCCATGAGCAATGGCCGGTCGCCTTGTGGGCGTGGCCCAACACAATTTTCCTATTACTAAAAAGGATTTTGTTGCAATTAGAAAATGCACTTTGCAGGAGGAGGAGGAGGAGGAGAAGGAGGAGGAGGTGGGAGGTCGTGCAGAGAAAGCCCGCATGATTGGTTAGCATTGTTATCCTTGGCGCTCTCTCTCTCTTTTTCCCCACAAAAAACAGGAAAGAGGATTACGTTCTTCTTTTATATTAATTTAACTTATTAGTTTGCAGTTGGCAGCGATGCCTTAATGAACCGTATTAGAGAACAAATTAAACAATTAAATATGCATAAAGTCCGGGCTCCATGCATAATTTAGCCAATGCAAATTCGAAAACTGCAATTTAGCCGCCGAAAGTTTGGCATTTGTTTTGTTTTTGCTTTTGCACGTAATAAACTGTCAAAGGCACAAACACATGGAAAATAATATAAATAGTTTAAATGATTTCCCAGGCATAGTTGGAAAATGGCAAAGTTTTCCCTGCGGAACCTGACAGGATATTATCTTTGAATTGCATATAATTTGTATGTAAATAAAATTTATGCTCTCTCTAAATATGATTTAAAGGTTGTCACAAATTTGTTTTCAAATAAATTGATTTATTAATTGAGCTCGTTAAACAAGTTCTTTTTCGGGTATTTTGCAGCGTCAAAGCAATTATTTCAATTGAGGGGGAAGTGCTCTTCAATTGAAAATCTAAAGAAAAAGAAAAACCCATAAGCCTGCCAAAAAATATTCATAGACAGCAATAATTTCCAATGATTTCTCTAATTTTTTAAATGCTTTTAATGTCACATGTCCCTGGCCTAGAAAGTAATATTTATTTTTGTGCAAAATATTTAATTAACAGCCTGGCGCGTTGCTGCTGACTAATAAATATTTTTTTCGCTCGGCTCTCTAATGTAAACAGAATAATATGTTGAGTTAACAAGGCGAAAATGATGAACATTTTTCGAGAACAACAACAATATTTCCAAATGTTTATTTTGGAATTACTCGGGCCAATTATGCATATTAATCTCTGTACAGTGCTGTGTGTGTTTTGTGTTTTTGGTGTCTTGGCCAAGTCGCCAGCCTTTATTGTTATGGCTTAATTAATGCATTCCGATTTGAATTATTCGCCGAGCTGTAATTTTCTTTTTGCGCGGTCAGCGCATTTGATTTATGCTTTTCTTTGGCTTTTATGGTCCCTGTCCCCCAGATTTTCTTCTCTCCCGTCGCCCTCGTCTGCCTGCCTCGTCTTCTCTGCTCTGCTCAGGTGACGACGGAAAAGTGTATTTTTTTTTTTTCGTCTCTCTTGGTTTTCCCTCGAATTCTTTCATTCAGTCTTTATTATTTGCCAGCATCTTTTATGGGAGGCCATATGCGAGTTTTGTGGCCTTATTTTTAGCTCTCGCATAAAAGCGGAATTCATGGTACAAAAAATTCATTAAATGAAGTTGCCGCTGCTTTACAGAGGATAAAATGCAGTAGTTTCTAGTGGAAAAAAGTAAGAAAAATAATATATGTATAAACTATAAACAAGGGGGTACTACAATTGCAGCTAGAGATGTATATCGATAGCAAAAATTTGATGTGATATATCCAGAAAAATATTGCCCTCATTTTTGTATCGTAAATATCATAAACTATAATATATCGACAATTTTAATATCGAAAAGTATCGGTTTTTATCTTAGAAAATCAATAATATCGAATAATTAAATATCCAATAATAAAAATAATATTTTGTTACTGTTTTCTCAAACATATTAGTACGATATATGAAACAAAAGATAGATTTTGATGTATCAACTTATTTTAATCGAAAACTATCGATATATTATCGATAATATCAAAAAGTACGTATTGAAATATGTGGTTTTATTTATTATTTTATTTATATTTTTTCTATTACCTTGTATTGTTTTGATATATCAAACAGAATATCGAAACATTTGCCAACATATAAATATCGATATTATATAATTTCGAATCATTTATCAAAATAATATCGATTTTTCCATCAATCTTAAAATTAATTTATGGATATAGATAAGCCCTGATTTTTCAGTCACATTTTGTTTGTCCCTTCAACTGTGCTCAGCAAAATGGAGCTCTCATTTTTCCTAGTGCTGATCCTTCAGATCTCTAATTTTTATTCGCTTTGCCACAGGCCGTCATCCTGCGGCTTTGAATCCTGTAACTACGATCCAGCCATTGATGATACTTTAAATGAATTCATGCCATCGGAGGAGGACCATGGCATCTATATGAATGCCACTGACACTGGCTGCACCACAGAGAAGCCCTCGACTCCAGTCCCCCCCAAAAGCAAGGACAAGGCCCTGAACTTAGCCCAGAGTGCAGCCGATGTTGCCCAGGCTGCCAACGAGGCCCTGGCTGGCGCCGCTCAAGAGGCATCGCGGAAGGTGAAGTTGAAGCTGGCGGAGAAGGCAATGGATGCCGCCCGACTTGCCCGGGTCGTCTTCAAGGACTCCCTGACCACCTACAATGACCTGGTGGAGGAAATTCGCTACGAAGAGAAATGGTTGGAACAGATGAATGCCTCATTGGAGGCCAGCAAGGCGAATGCCAAGACCGCGGAGGCCGTCTGCAAGAGGGTCGAGCAGCAGGCAGCCGCCATGCAGGATGAGTTGGAGGGAACAAAGCAGAGTCTGGTCCATCTCGATGCCCTGTACGAGGAGGCCAGTGCCGATCTGGAGGAGAAGACTCTTGTTTTGGCCGTGATCAAGGAGCATGTGGAGCTCCTTACACAGCAGACGGAACAGGCCGATTGCGAGTACAAACAGGCCAAGGAAGCGGCCGATCGGGCCAAGAAGGCCAAGAAGAAAGCCCCCAAGAAGTGCCTGCCAGTGGGAAGATACCGCAAAGTTATACCCAGAAGCCATGGAGTATGCTTCAGACGCGAAAAGTGGTCTTAATTATGTTTAATGTTTTTTTTAACTGTTTAAATTGAGTGTTTAAAATTAAATTAGAAAAATTAGAATTCTAACAAATTAAAAAGAATTTTAATATGCATGTTAAAAGAGATTTCCGGATTTTAAAACTATTTAATTCTCCTGTGAAAAACTTTTATAAACAAGTTCTTAGTTTGGTAAGCCAGTATTTTGGGGCAACCGCAAATGCGCTTCAAAGCTGAATTTTGAGAAAACAACTTTGCTTTTGGTTTTGCTTTTGCGATAAATTCGAGGAGATTACTTCTCGTCGGCGGCGGCAGCGGCGGATCATGGGGCAAAGGAGCACTCACGGATATTTACCCGGCCATTGAGGAGGACCTCCTCCACTGACCCCAACCCAAACCCGAGCACCTTCTGCTTTCATTTCATTTAAGCCATCAAATAGTTTGCCTTTTCCAGGTTTCAGCCTAAGCCGAGAGACCGAGCCCGAAACCTTTCAATTTGTTGCTGTTGTTAACTGCTTCAGGCGAATGTTTGTGCCCCACAAAAGGATGGATGGATGGATGGGGGGGAAAACTCAGTGAAAAGCGGGAAAAGGGGCAACAACTTGCACTGGGAGGAGCAAAGAGGATGGCCTCAAGATCTAGTTTGAATTTTTAATATGTTTATTAATTTTTACATACATTTATTATTTATTTATTAATTTTCCTAAATTCCACACTTGTTATTAAATTTTTTATTTTTTTAATTTATATTTTTCTCAATGTATTTCTACATATCCCATACAAAACCAGACTAACTCCAAGGACTTTACAAAAAAATAACCTCCATAGAAAGGCAGACTAAAGTTAAATAAAATAAAATCCACACACACACACACACACACACTTTTCTAGCGTGGAAAATCAAAGGAACTTGCTGGCTCATGTTTCTAAATATTTACCAAAATAAATAAAAACAGAAAATCGGAAAAAGGGGGGAAGAAAAAAACGTGAAGGCTGATGATGAGTGAAACTTTATTAATTGCCAGCAAGTTTCTAGCTCGTCAGTTTGTTTAGGTAATTAAAATTATGACCGTGTCCATGTGCTTCAAATTGTTCTTTACTTTTGATTTATTCCACATTTTTTTTTCTGTTTGTTTGGTTAGTTTTTGTTTAACAGCAGCAATTAAGGCGGGCCCCCCAGTGACGTCAGTCGGTCGCAATCCGAGGGGGGTTTATGTAATTCCCATCCAAATATAGATGCGCCCAATGGGGGAGCCGGGGGTTAATTCATTCCTTTTTTTGTGATTTCGGCTGTCAGATCCGGCTTACATAAGACGGAACTCGGACACAAGCAGGGCATCTGCCCCTAAAAAAAAAAAAAAACAGAAAATGCTGAAAAGATACTCATGTGGGGAGGGGAAAAGCGCAAAAAAAGAAAAGGTGTTTAGCAGGCGAGCAGCTGAGCAGCCCAGCATATGTGCTTGTGTCCTGTTCGCCAGATTGACACAATTGTCGACCAATGTCAATGCCTTTCAATGTAAGCACAGTGGGTTCAAAGTCCTGGAAAACTTCACAAAAAATGTTTCTCAAATTTAGAAAAATATCTTTTAAAAAAAGTTTTAAATGAAATATTTATTTGGAATTTGTTTAAGCAAATGTATATTGATAAAGATTTTTATAAAATCATTATATGTTGTTAGCCAACCATTAAATCTCTAAAAATAAGGTCACACTTAAACAATATTTTTCGAATTTTACCAGTTCCTTAATTAAACATTGCTTTCTTCAACTAAAATATATTTTTAAAGTTTCTCTTACAAGCTTCCTTTTTATGCTTATCAATTTATTGCGATTTCTTATGCAAGTTCATAGCTAATAATCGATTAATTTTCTATTGGTATTATCAAACACGGTTCTATTATTATAACCGGCTTGTGTAAGACAATATGGTATTTTTAGCTCACTGTGCCGCTGTTGTAATCCTGCCGGTTGGGTTGTCCTTTCTGTTCGCTCTCCTTCTCTCTCACTCTCTCTGCGCAGGCGTTGAACTCTCTCTCTTTCGCTCGTTTTGCTCCTTTGTTTCTCTGCTCTAGTATTCGAGTTTCGCTCAACTGAACTCACTCAACTCATAGTCCTTCTTAAGCTTCTGTGAGTGTGTGCTAGTTCCTGTTCTTTTGCCATTATTTGCACGGTGCGTTGCCCTTGTAAAAAAATGGTCAATCTTAAATTATTTTCTTTGAGTCTTACCTAAAAATGGAAAAAGTATTTTAAGTTATTGGGCACACTATTTTAGAAAAAAAAACAATTAATTAAGCTAACCATAAAAGATATCAATGGTAACACTAAAATGTATAATTAGTTTACCTTTAATGATAAAAAGACATCTAAATAAAAAATATCATATTTTATTAATGCAAAAAATGTCTCATAAACTATAAAAATGGTCAATAGCAAACAGAATTTAAATTAAAAGTGAAAATCATTTTTGTATTGCAAAAAAGTAACCAAATAAAAAGGCTTTAAAAAAATGGTCACACTCTAATAATTTACCAAAATTTTTAATCAATAAAATGAATTTCTAATTCTACTTATTTTTATAATGCAAAATATTTTCATCAACTATAATTTAGAATTAATAGAATATATATATTATAGAAAATTTTATAATTATTAAATATTTAAATTATAATTTGAATTCAACTAAGGAAAATTTTCTTCAGTGTAGTTTTTTCGGTTGCCCTTGTGTAATTACATACTTTTGCACACCGGTCTCCTTTTTCTTTCCCATTTTTGTTTTCTTTGTTTTCCTTTCCTTTTTTTTTTTTGGCATTTTGACCCTATTCGACTGCCGCTTACCTTTTTATAATTCCCCGTATTTTTATTCTTGCTGCGCCGGCAAAACTTGAAGCATCCATAAATTGTAATTAAAGCAAAATAGAAGGCTCAGAGCCCCAGTCCAGGAGCAGAGCGAGATGGCAGGTGGGCCACCGAAAGGGATTGAAGAAAAGTAAATGGGTTTGGCGCCAAAATGTAGCTAGGCGTGACATCATTAAAAAACAAGTTGCAACAAACTTTTAATTAGATTACTCAACGCCAACGTCAGCTGTTGCATGCATGCTTGTTTTATGTTACATATATATATTTTTGTAAAATATTTTTTTTTTTTGCACCACACAAACACACACACTCTGGATTTTGCAATTCCTTCAAAAACTTTTGTTTTGACTGCCACTTGTCTAGTTTGGCGAAAGTTTTCCAAACTTTAAAATTGCTGTCATCGCAGCCGGATATTGGACAAAGGATGGAAAGCTCTGAAGCTAGATAAGTTTGCACAATTATGTGTATATTAGTGGGCCACATATTAATAACTATATACATAGAAATTAATATAATTAAATTATAAAATAATTATTTAATACACATAACATCAACAGAAAGAAATTCTAAGAAAAACCTGGGATTGTTGTCAAAAACAATATAAATTTTACTAGTTCTAAAAATTTATAAAAATAATTTTAAAATAAATATTAGTTAAACTTTTTGGATTTCCCAAATGGATAGTTTTCCTCTCCTATTTTTCCTAATCTAATTGCAAAATATACCCTCTCCGTTGGGCAGTGGAAAATCAATATTTGGTTACTCTTCTTGAAAATGTTTTCCATGTGCTGTCTAATATTTGTTCACAAACACCAGAGTTTAGTGAGGAAATATTCGTTAGAAATAAAAAGTATTGTATAACCTTGGGGTGGATCCATAACTGGAGGTGATTGAAGTGGTTGGTTGTCTGGCGTCAGTGCGAAAGGAATTTGGCATAAATTCCACTATTTCTCTGTCACTATTTCCACCGCGTTCCTTGGGGCAAAGACACTGGAGAAGGTGCCACTCGGGGGAGGCGGAAAATGGTCGGAAAAGTGGGTGGGAATGTTAAAGTAGGTGGGTGGTTGGTTGCCACCCAGCCGCAGTGACATCGAAAGCGACAGCGAAAGCGGATGCCATTTTTATTATTTTTTCGTTTTTTCCTTTTTTTTTTCTTCGTCGCTTGCCCCTTGGGCGGGAATCAACAGTTTGATTGCTACACTCGCATTCTATCACTCACACAGATACTCACAGACACACTGGCATAAATGGTACACACACACACATCGCGGTGACAACATTTTAGTTCGTTAGTAT
This sequence comes from Drosophila seguyi, assembly GCA_008042675.1. NCBI lineage: Eukaryota > Metazoa > Arthropoda > Insecta > Diptera > Drosophilidae > Drosophila > Drosophila seguyi. Next base: position 17,850 of record VNJU01000817.1, read on the forward strand.
CGAAGTTTAATGGGCGACACTTTGGCCACAAATTAAATCAATTCATTTTTAGCATCGAATAGCTCGAGAAATGAATGCATTCATATGGTTGAGTGGAGCGCGTTTGTTGAATTGCTCAGCCACAAATATGATTGAGGCAAATGCAATCAATCAGTTCTCGGATTGAATAAAAACATATCCTTTCAGAGATTAAGTAAATTGGAATCGGGTAATGGCGCTAGTTAAGGTCACAAAGGACTTAAAGGTTGCATATTATTTTTTTAAATATTTTTCTTTCACAAAATTTTATACAACAATTCAACAATAACTCAACAACATATTGTAAATGACAAGATATGATTATTTAATTGTCATATTATATTTTGTTTTCTTTATTTATGTTCAATAAATAACATATTTTAAGATATAACCATAATTTTGATTAATTTCATTCAACAATACTTCAACAACTACTCAACAACAAACTGGGAATTTCAACAATTTAAATCAAATAAATCAAATCTGTCTTAAAAATTAGTTTCATATTTAGTTTGTGGTTTTAACTTGTTAATTTTTAGTAAATCAAATTCGAATATTGAATTCGTTAAAGTTTATTCAACAACAGTTCAACAATAACTCAACAACACACTTGGAATTTGGGCAATTTAATTTTTTTATATAAGTAATAGGCATACAATCCCAAAATGTAAAAGGTGTTCCTAAGTAGCCCTTTTTAAAATTCAATCCCGGCTAACCCAAGTTCAAAACAACTCGCATTTCATTCAATTAGCTGTGATCAACGAAATTTGATAGTTGAAGGCATATTAAATACCAGTGCGATTCCTTTTTTTCTTGCCAGCTCTTTTTTTTTAACCCCATTTTGGGTGGCAAAAAGGTCAACTTTCCTTGAAGATAACATTTTTCGCAAGGCTGAAATATGAATATAACGGGCACTTGCAGGGAAAGCCTCTTTAAAAATTTAACAAGAAAATGTGCCGCGACCTTTTTCCTTTGCCTACTATATAATATATAATATATATATACTTTTTTCGTTCGCATTTCGCCAATGGAAACCCGAAAAGGCAGACTGTCAGACAGACAGAGGGAGAGGGACTTGGTATATTGATATCCGTTAGTCATGCAAGGCCCCGAGAAAAGAATGGGAAATCAAGTAAAGAAAAGAAAAGAAAACGAGCAAAAGGTAAAGAAAGGAAAATAAAAGAAAAGAGAGCAGTGTAGCAAAGGCAGAATGCTAAAAGGTAAAGTGCAATCGAACATTTTGTTAATATACTTTATGAGTTTTCGCCCTGACGACGACGTGTTGCTGGCAAACAAAAAAAAAAAAAAAAATGAGGGGAATGGCTAAAGTAACAGAATAAGAGAATCAGTGAGAGGCGGAGAAAGGGAGGCTAAATTTTTCATTATTTTTCTTAGTGACACTTTTGGAATGCACTTTCTAAGCAAGAAAATTACTTAAAATTATTGGTTAATTAATTTTGAAATATTTTAATTGGTATATATAGATTTTAGAGAACATAAAATAATATAAAAAAATAATACAATTAATTATTGGATAAAAAACTCAATTAAAAACAATTTACCGATTCAAACATTTTTATAAAATCGATAACTTGGAAAATACTTTAACAAGATAAATACTTGACAACATTTTAGGAATAATACATTTAAATTTATGTTAGTTATAGATCATTTCAACATTACAATACATTCCAACAAATTCCAACCAATTCCAACAAATTCCAACATACTCCAACATATTCCAACACATTCCAACAAGCCAATTTACATGTAAATAAAGAGAAAAAATATGATAAATAATTAAATGAAATGAAAACTAACTAAATACTAAGACATCAATTTTGTAAAGAGAAATATTATTACCTTTAAAATTCGTTTATATCTAATTATTATTTATTTATCATATTCCTTTCTTTATATTTCCAGGTAAATTGACTGGTTGGAATGTCACCCTGCGAAAGGGAATTCAAAAGTAGATTTCTCTGGGCTCGGTATGTTGATCAAACTCAGTTTCTGACTGACAGGCGTCCTTATTGATGTGACCTGCCTGCCCCGTGACCCTCTGCCTGCTATTCTATAAGGGATATTCCATTTTTCTTATTTTTCTTTCTCTTTTTATTTTCTTTTTTTTTTGTGCATTTACCTGAGGGCTCAGAGACTTTCTGGCCCCAAGTGATTTGCGTTGACTTGAAGCTGGGAAAAAAGCAGAGAGAAAGTGTGAAGGGATACGTAGGGTTGGAAAATAGCAACAAGCGAGTGTTTTTCTCTCCATCCCTTCATATCCTGGGCATTTCGTCTTATTTTTTATTTATTTATTTCGTCCTTCGATTCCATTTTGGGCTTTATGTTAATGGCAAGAATGCAAGAGGAGGCAACACAGCGAACCTTTTGCGGTTCGAATGGGGAAAAATAGGAAAATTCAGCATTGTTATTTGGGGAATTGAAAGTAAATAACGGATGGATGATGAGGAAAATAAAAGGGTTGAACCCTTGCTGGAAAATAAATACACCATCCATCCTTCTAGTGCTAATTGGTCATGCGATATGTCCCCTTAGGGGCTTAGGCGGGGGCAAGCCCATACTCATATATCTTTGGAATATGCATAATTTGGAGCTGAATATGCTCCTGGGCCTTCGGCTGCTTTGCCTGCGACTTGCATTTCGTGTCAATGGATTTTCCTTTTTTCGCCATCCCATTTTCATGCTGCACAAATCAACGGATATTGTGCACTGACAATTTCCGCCCTTTTCTCTGTGCAGTCGGGGAAAATTTCAAAAACACGCCAGCAAAACTTTTCGTACAAAGTGACAGCATTTCCGACTCCTTCTGCTCATTTTCCATTTGCCACACTGCGACAAAAGAAAAGCGTCCGTCTTGAATAATGCATAAACAAATGCACTTGAAGATTTTTATTATACAAATGGGAAAAAGTTGAATATGAAGTATCGAAAAAATATCATTTCAAAAATTGGGGAATATTACATTTCATAAATTATAAAATTAATCCATTATAATATTATAAAAGTATCGAACTTAAGGTTTCAAATATCGAAAAATATCTCAAATATCTTTAATTCTATTTGTATATTTTATTGGTCGGATATATCAATGAGAATATTAGCTTATATTGTAATTGATATGTCAATTTTTGGGTCGCATATCGATACATTATCGATATATGTATATTTTGCTGCCATCTCCAATGATAAGTTCTTTGATACTAAGAAATTTTTCATATTTGGGAGTTAAAAATATAAAAGAACTATAAAATACAAATTTTGTTGTTATCGAAAAATATTACATTAAAGGTTAAAATATCGATATTATCGAAAAATACCAGAAAAATTTTAGTTAATTTATTTTTGTATACTTTTCGAAGATATATTGACCCGATATATCAAACAGAATGGGGATTCAAACAGTAAATTAAATGTGTATATAGTTTTTTAGATAAAATATCGATATAGTATCGATATTTCTATATTTTCTGTCATTTTTAAGCAATGTTTCCAATTTATGAGTCTTTTCTCTATATTTCCATTGAGTTTGTACTTTAAAATAACAAATAATTAATATTTTAAATACACATACCTTAATTTATTTTATTTTATTAATAAAAATTAGCACCCTAATTTCTCTTGGTACACCCCAGTACAATCCGTAGCACTCACAGGACTCCCAGGACCCTCCGACGGGGCCCGGGGGCGTTGAATGTCAAGCGTGAATTGCGGGCGTGGCCGTGTCATGGGCATGTCTATCTGTTAGCCCCAAGAAAAGTGGGCCACAGAGCAACTTGTGCATAATGAAGAATGAAGCTGCGAGTTGAGTGGCGGAAAACGAGAGGGGGGCCGGCCGGAGGGGAGTGTGGAAAGCGTTAGGGACGGTGGCTCTGGTGAAACATCGCTAATTGCAATGAAAACACTTGTTGGCTGCCTCAAAAGGTAGCAGCGGTAAATTGTACATGCAACTATTCAACGCGGAGAAAATTGTGGAAAATTAGTGACAGCGCTGGGCAAAGTTTCAACTTGAAGATTCAGCTGGAGATTGATTTCTTTCAGTTGGAGCTTCAACTTTCTTCTGAAATTATAATGTGGTTTAACTTGCAGTATTTTTTAGTAAATTAAAAAGAAAAAAATTTTCCGTATACATTTTATACAAATTCCCCCCCTATCGACTTCATAAACAATTAATTTTTAATGAGCGAAACTTCTGAGTTGAAGTTTTCCCTGCCAGATGGGAACCTTCAGGATTCTGGCTAGAGATTGATTTCCTTCAAGTGGAAAGTTGAAAAGTTTTCTTTGGCTTTTGTATAATAAACTAAAGGCTCAATAAGCAAGGTTGAATGGAATTTTTTTTTTATGAGAAAATATATATTTTTAAGGCAATTTTTAAAGGTTTCTGTTAATTATTTTGTTTTAGGATTTTTTTAAAGCATTTTAAAAATTATAACTACAGAGTTTCTATCTTATCTTTTATAATCTTTCTATACGTTTTTATTTATTTTTATTTATAATATTTCATAAATAAATAATAATAATATTCACCCATAAAAAATAACTAAAAATCAATGATAAAAATTCCCCTGACAGGATAATCTCTGCTTAAATTTGTGACTTTCTTTTAAAATCCGATTTTCGAATTAATCCCACTCTTAACCCTGTAAGCCCACCAACCTTCAGGGCACTCTGCAACCCCCGTTAATCCACCCGATACTCGGATTTCATCCCAGATAGCCATTTTCCCATTCAACGCATCTGTGGACTGTGCACTTCAATTTGCATTTTCATTGCTGTATCAATGGGTGGAAAAGTGTGTGCGGAGGCAACAGGGAAAATCGAAAATGCGTTCTAATCTCAATTAAATCAATTGCGTTGTCAACATACACAAAGTCAATGTAGATAGATACTGAAATTTAGATAGTTACTGGCATTTAGATAGATACAGGAACTTGGATAGATACTGGAATTAGCAGTAAACCGAACGAAAAGTTGACTTACGAATTGAAGAGCTCGTCAGGGTAAAATTTCATCAAAAGCTTACGCAAAAAAATATACAAAACAAGGGAAAAGTTAAAGGGAAAGGGAAAATTAACATTTGCACATGTGAACATCTCCCATCAGACATATCAATAGAGCATCCCCAACCCCCAAAACTCGACAAATAACATGAGGGATAAAGCTAGTTGGATATTACACTGCCTTCTAGGGGTTCCCCTTAACTTCTAAGGGGTTTGTTTAAAATTATTTCTTAAATATTATTAATATATTTTCCAAGACAAATTAATAACTAATTTAATTTAGCTTCAAGACCAGTTGATTCATATATTTTTTTGTTATTTTATTTATTGATTTCCCTCTTAAAAAAATACAACAAAACTCATTGAAGTTATTTAATTATTTAAAATAAATTTAATAAGCTTCAAGTTTTAAGTTCCTTAAACATATATATTATACCTGATTTGCCTTATTAAATTGGCTTATAAAAAATCTGTACAATCGTCTGAGCTGCTGCAAATCCCTTTCTAAGCCCTAAGAGTATTAACGTCTTCGACGTCTGCAAAATGAGATACTTTATAGGCTGGGAAAAGAGGCAAAGCCCAAGACTCTGAGGGAAAATTCTCGTTTTGGTGGAGGCTTTCCGTTTGACGACTTAACAGCTCCCCGGTTGGCAATAAACGAAATTTTAATGCCGGCAAAGTAGCCAAAGTAGGCAAAGTATCTAAAGTAGCCAAGAGTGGCCGGCAGTTACAGTTCCAGTTTCAGTTTCGGTTTCGGTTTCAGTTCGAAATTAGACTTTCAGATACAGTATGATAAGCCTTTCCAAAGGCGGCAGCAAAAAGATTACACTGGCCAGCAAAGAAAGTATATTGGGCAGGAGAGTTTTATGGGAGATAAATGAGGTTGAAGTAAGGTACTTTTTAATAGTAACAATTTAAGCAACAATAATATTTTTTATATTTTATTTGTATTAATCCAAATAGAAATGAAAAAACAAAAAAATAGTTTTAAGTTTTTAGTGTATCGTTAAATGTGTGAAATTCGATATACAAATAAATATTTTCCCCTTTGTTAAGATGTATTCTATAAATTTTTTTTAAACCTTATATGCGATATATTTGTATATTTAAAATTGCAATGTTTGATATCAATCGATATTCCTGGGATTCTATTTTTTAAATAGTGTTTCTGTATCGATATTATGGGGAAAGGAAATATTAAAATCGATATTTCATCGTTTTTTTTAAATACTTTTCGATAGTATCAAATAATGCAATATTTTTTTAGTTTTTTTGTATTATTTTTAAATTTAAAATTTTTCCGAAAGACTTCAATTTGGCCGTCAAGTGTTATTTGTTTTGGTCTTGGGGACGGACAAGATTTCCACGTCCGCCTCCATTTTGTGCGGCCTCAAAGGGAATTTTCTATCAGTTGGGTTGGGCTAGAACAATACTCGTCCACGGGTCCTGTAATCGATACGTATGTATATATCCGTGTGTATGTATATACACACATATATACGCACAGTTGAACGCGTGTGTGCGACATTAAAAAACACAATAACAGCCATAAAGCAGCGGGAGAATGGCTATGAAAGGGGCAATCGAGTGGCAAAGAGCAAACACAACTGGGCGATAAATAAAAAACGCCAAGCGGCCAAAGAATTCTATACGAGACTTGTTGGCAAATATGTTGAGAATGCCTCGAAGACAGAGGGGGAAAGAGAGAGAAAGAAAGAGGGACAGAAAGAGAAAGAGAGAGGGAGAAACCTTCCCGTAGCAGCCACCATGTCGTATACGTATTTTAAATACGTATACGCCTGGTGGGTCACTAAAAATAGTGTCAAGCTACATCTAAAGGATATTAAATGGGGTTTGCTTAAGGTTTTTTATTGGTAAAAGATCCTAGATAAAGAGTGGTTAGTTTTTTTCTAGAAATATTAAATATAACTACGTTTGAATGATGAAATTAACTAAGACTTTAATCAAGGATTTACGCCTTAAAAAAATTGTTTTGATGGAGAAAAATATTAATTGTTAATAATTGAAACATTTTCAATAAAAAGTCGTATATTGTCAGCGTTTTTAAACCATATTTAAAAAGGTTTACTAAAAGTTTTTATTAGTAGAAAATCCTAGACAATGAAATATGACTCTTACTTAAAGAAATTCAATAAAAATAAATTGCAAAATATAATTTATCAAAATTGTAGTAAAGGACTTACAAATTCTAACAAATTCACTTCACCATATTGAACCTTAGAAGTTTTAATTGCTATTTAATTAAGGAAAACAATTTTAAATTCTAATACTTTCAAGCCTTTCAATACAACATCTCATTTTGTCAGCGTTTCGAAATAAAGAAATGAATCGAAATTTATGATACGCACAATGTCTGGAATCATCTGCTGCCAAAACACATAATATTCTTTGTATTTGATCGCTTTGCCCGGAAAGATAAACACTTTTTCGAGAAATTTTCCATTAATTTTTGCTCGTTTTGACGTTTCTCTTCAGCCAAACCTCCCCCCCTTCTGACGGTTTCTCCGTAAACCAAAAGCATAAAATACTAAATTTAGGTTTTGCCTTTTTCGATATTTCTTCAAATTTTGCTGTTTGGCTTGTTTGACAGATGGCCAGATGGTTTCATCGAGTTGTGGGCCAAGGTCAATAGACTTTCCCATCTGCACTCCACTCCCTCTCCCACTCCCCCTGCCACCAGGCCTTTTGTTTTCTGAATTTTCTAGTGGAATTGTTCAAGTTTTATGGACTTGCATTACAATTGTATCTCGGTATCTTATCAGCAAAAGGAAAAAAAAGGGAATTAAGGGAATTATGGGATGCAGAGAGAAAAATTTTTATAGAAAGTTTAATTATTTATTTATTATTTTATGAATATTTTATGATTAAATTAAGTCACTTAAATTGGGAAATTGTATAAGGCTGAAGATACATATAACTATTTATAACTATTTCTTTTTTTCCAAAGCTTAAATATATATTTGTTAACCCCTTTTCCTTTGACTATTATTATTGTAATACGTTACTATCTTTTTTATGGAACTGTGGCGTCATCATGGCCATCATGATCGGGTGTATATATATATATATATATCTGTGCTGGTTTATTTTCATTACGTTAATTCATTGGTAAATATTTTCCTTAACTTTTTGCCAGGCTCTGGCCCTCTCTCCCACTCTTGCTTGTTTATTTACCGATTTTCCATGTTTCACCCCTCTCTCGGTTTTGGGTGAAATTGGAAGGCGTGAAGGGGCGTGGGGGCGTGGCTCATGGCCCATGGCTCATGCCTTTGTATAAGCCAGGGAATGAACGCTCAATTTCATTTATTTTGTTGTCATTCCTGGCACAGTGGGAGACGAAAACGAAGACGTTGAAAATCCCCATTGAATGGAGGACGAGACAGAAATAAAGAAGTGAAGGGAAAAACCTGAGGAATACCAGGGGGGGTGGGGATGTATATTACCATTGAGAAAATGATATAATTGCTATTGGGCAAGTAACGCAGCAGGATGGATAAAACAAAGAACCCGGCCAGCCTCCCCACTGTCACCAATCAAAGAACGTGAGTGATTCTGTTAGTGACACAATGGAGATTTGTCACTATAACGATTTATATGGCTAAGAAGAGATAAAGGAGGAGGTCCTGGCTGTAGATTATTTTGCATTGAATAAGAGGTTAAACACCTGTAGATATTCAGGGGAATTCCTTGTATGTAAGGAAATTTAGGGATTAAATAATTATTAGTCTGAGTAATAGTCTATATTTTCCTTTAGATTTGTAAAAATTCTTGTTTATATTTATGCAACATATTGAAGGAATTTGCAATGGTATTTTGGCTTTTAATATTATTATGTATTTATTCTGTGAATTTTGCAAATATAAATATATATTTTAATTTAGGGTATATTCCTAAAAAATATCTGTAGAACTATGACAGCAACCATATTAATTTATCTGTAGAAAAATATAGTAAACTTTCTTAATTTCAATAATATTTAATAATTAATAAACATTTAACCATATTTTCCTCTCTTGAATATACATAAATTCTTGTAAAAACAATTGTGACAATTCTCAATTGTATTTTCTTTTTCTAAAAAAAAATGGCATTCTTTGGCCCACTGTTTTTGTTTAGTTTGTGGTTTCGCTTCTTTGTTTTTCCCTTTCTATTTCCATTTGTATTTTTTTTTAACCGCTTTGTGTGCTTTACGTATTTGCATGCCACATCGAACTCTGACCCTATGGGTCGCCGTACTTCCTTATTCCTTCGGTATTGCTGATGGCCGCAACCCTTTAACGGTTTCGATGGCAAAATTGCAATTGATGAATAAACGATGAACGGTTCATTAATTGCTTTTTTTTTCTTGCTTTACATATTTTCATATAAACCTATATATCCCTATATATATATCCCTTTTTTTTTTTGCGGTTTGTTGGTTCAGTGAAATGAAATTAACGTGCATTAAGTGCAGGCTAAGGCGTTCATTAAGTGCGGTGTATATTGGGTTCGTGGAAGGTGTGACCCTGATTTATGCAAATTGCCCAGGTTGGAGGGTTTTTTCTTTGCGTTAGTTTTTCCTTGATGACGTCAGCGGGAGCGAGAGCGAGAGCGAGAGCGAGAGCACAAACAATGACGACAACGAATTTATCGCATTTAATTTGCATGTAAATTTGTGCAGGGAACTGCGCTTTTGTCTTCGCCACTGAGTGCCCAGATAAGTATGCAGCGGTTTATTTTTCTCTGTCCAAAGTCGCGATGAAAAATGGACGGAAAAGTGGCATTTTCACAGGGGAAAAATCAACTAGAAGTTGGAGTGGAATACCCAGCATTTTGTACTGCGAAATTGTCTATGAACCTGAAGTAAGATGATAGAAATAAAATTATAAATTAAATAAATATATACTTAATACACTAATGATAGAAATACAATTAAAAATTAAATAAATATATACCTAATAGGGGGAAAGAGTGTTAAATATTTGATATAAATATGTTATTTCAAAAAATATTTAATTTTTAATTTATATAAATGCCATATTTATATTAAAATGAAATATTTAATGCATATATATATTTATATTTATGTTTATAAATTTGATATTTACTTAAATTAAGTATTTAAATTTTATGAAATTATTATATATATGAAATTATATGAAATTATTTCTATAATTTCTTTATATTAATACAACTTTTATAATTTATTTTATACAGAAAGCTTTAGAAGAGTTTATTTTTAATTTAAAGATAAATAAATATAGAAAAGATATAGCATTAAAATATTTAATACCATAAATAAGATATATAACAGATTAATTATTAATACTTGGGCAAATATTTTTTAATTATAAATCTTATATTAAATTATTTGGTAAATTAAAACATACATCAATTAGAGAAAAAAAAAGAAAATGTACATTTTTAATTTATAAAAATATATATATGTTTATAATATATTTTTATTATTATATTTTCTTAATAATTATAAAAATATACACTTCAAAGGAAAAGTGTGCATAATATAAAATATCTTCTTTTAAGCAAGCTAAATATTTTTTTTATTATAATTAAAATATTTAATACGTTAAATTAGACATACAACTTATTTATATTTATTTATTTTTTATTTAATTATTAATAATACAATTTATTGGGGAAAAAATAAGGATATATTTTTGTATATATTTTTTTTTAAATATTTTTATTTAGTTATATATTTATGTTTATTATTACCTATAGATTTGTATTTATTTATATTTTTATATTTATTTATATTTTTATATTAATTTATATATTTTATATATTACCAATATTTATATTTTTATATTAATTTATATATTTTGTATATTACCAATGCAGCATTATAACATAAAACACTTCCTTTTAAAAATATATCTCAAAATTAATCGAGTAACTAATAGACTTAATTTGAACTGGGAAAAAGCTGAGTTAAATCCCTACAGTGGCCATTATAAATGACAAACTAACCGGTTGCATTTATAAGGAAATTCCCCAGGAATCTCTGGACTCTAGCACTTGGCACTTTCCCTCTTCCATTCCCTTCGTTCCCCTGCCCGGCTCTTTTCCAACTTGTTAGAGACCCCCGCCCCCCGGTCTCTGTTTGTTATTGCCACAGGAGGGGGGCAGCCGGCCAAGACGTTGGCCAAGAGATGGAGGTGGAACGGTTGAGAGTGCTATTTATTTGCTACTTCATTATGGCACAAGGTGGCCCAAGCTGGTAACTGGCAGCTGTAAAATTAATTTGAAATGTGGCGGACAACTGGAGGGACTGCGAAAGAGCTAAGGGCTAAGCGAAGTTGCGGCCCTGTTTCTGCGGCAAGCGAGTATTTTGCATTAAGTATTTAAAAGGGAATTTTTTTAAGCAGATTCCGAACGTCCTCTGGGTCCCAGCTGAGTCTCTGAAGAAGTCTACAAAATGCAAAGAGCGACTTAAGTCTCGATAAATATTCAAGTGCCAAAGCAAAGCAAAAAAAAAAATGAAATGGCGAGAAATGCTAAACGAATAAATATGAAAATTGCTAACTGAAAAATTCAAGAGCAAAGCCGTTCGGGATTATAATAATAATAACAAACAGGCTTAAGGCTTGAAAGAGTTTTCATTTATTTAGTTAAATTAGCTTTTCTCTCACAAAATCAAGGAAAACAGTATAAAAAGTCTTTAATTAAAGCCAAGAAACTGAAACTGAAAGGTGGCAACTAATTAACAGTTTGCCAGGATAATGTTTGAAAGGCGGCAGCAGGCGAACTCCTTTTTCCACGTCGTATACTTAATATGTTGCGCATACGACACGTGGGCTGCCTGTTATACCCCAAAAAAACGAACAAAAAATATTAATAAATTAATTCTTGGCAGCTTAGAGAGAAAGAGGAGCAAAAACACACACACACACACATACATACCGACAAAGGACTTTAGTATCCTTTTGTCGCCTTTGTTCCAAGCTAACCAACAACAGAAAAAAAAGGCGACAGCAACAAGCACAAACCTGCCCATCACACTAAAAATAACAATTTCCGCTCTAATAAACATTTCCGCTTCGTGAAATTTAACATTTTACAATAAATTAAGTGAGAAGGCATCAGGATAATCACATATATAAATGTATATATATGTATATATATATATACAGGAGTATATATATAGCCTAAGCGAGGCCCCTCTGCCTAAATCGTGGGTTAACTTTTTCTTATCGATGATTTTTAGGCATTTAAAAATTGTGTGTGTTTTTTTATGGCGCCACTCGCTGATTGCTGTCTTTAAAATAAATCCCAGCTTAGGTTTAGCCTTGAAAAGCCCTGCCACCCCCTGAGGAACCTTTTTTTTAAGGTTTCTAATATTAAATTAAAATTTCCCGCAAAAGAAAAGAAGTAAAGGATTGCCCCGAGAAAAAGAAAAACATAATTATGCCTAGCAAGATTTCAGATTTTACAAACTGTACATCATATTATTAATATATAAATTTTAAATTGTATATTATTTTTAAATATTTAAGAACATTTGCCTTTCAGCTCTTTTTCAAAAACTTTTCTTTATATCTTGCAGCAAATTAATTAATCTAACTTTAGCAATAAAACGAAAAAGGGACTTTCCTGGTTGGTTGCTTGGAAAAATCAATGGCAATTACCATCTCCTCCCTCCTCTCCCTCTTTCTCTTCCCTACAAAGGACACACACATCCCAAAAAATGGTGGAAGAAGAAGTCCCAAAGAAAATTAACATTTAACTTTAAGCATTTTGTTTCCATTTCATTTGTCTCTCTGTCTTTCTTCTTTTTGGCTTTGAATTTTCAACAAATTTGGCACTTAATGCTGCCACGTGACTTTCGATTAAGGTGCGAAAAGGAGGGCCAGGACGAAATTCGACAACTGTCACGTACTTGTTAAATTAAAAACGATTACTTACTCAAAAAACTCGCTTGGCGCTGCACTTAATTTAAATCGTTATTGTTATTATTATACTCTATGGCAGGGTATTATTATTTAGTGGGAGGTTTTGTAATTTTCGAGTCCATTTTTTACTCTATAATCTAGTCTAGAAAGGAAGAACGAACCTCTTTAAATATTTTTAATATAAGTTAAAACCATGGGAATGATAGGGAAATTTATAGAACAAAATATATCACTTTGATAATTTTTTAAAAATATTTTTATGTGTTTTTAGGCATAGCTATATTGTATTATTTTAATAATTATAATTTAATTTTATTCAATATATAAAAATAGTTATATTTTTTATTATATTTCTTTTTTTTTGAACTGAGATTTTTTTCTATGATTTTATATAAATTTTATTAAAAGAGAATTATTATATTATATGCATAAATGCTTAAAATATCTCCTCTTTGTTGTTTTTTTTTTCATTTATTTAACATAAATCGATTCTCAATAATCCAGTTAAAAGGGTATACAGACTTCGGACTGTCAAAGTTAGTTTCCCTTTTTTTGTTTCTATAGAAAGTCAGTCCGCGAACTGGATTCGCGCTGTGGGCGTCCCTCCGGCTGGGCCACTGTGTTTTCAATTAAAAGGATATGCGCCCAGGATTTCTGTCGGGAGCACACAAAATGCCAGGCTGGGCAGGATTTCGGATTCACTTGCGTGGCGCTGACAGAAAAATGAATATATAAATGTATATATATATTTAAAAACAAAAAAAAGACACAATGGGCAACAGAGAAAACCAAAGGCGAACTCCTCGAGCCTTTAAGTGAAAGCAAAAAAATAAAAATAAATTAAATAAAAACGGAAAAATATGAAAATATAAAGAAAAAGAAAATAAGAAGCAAAGTTAGCAAGAAAAACAATGAGATTTTCAGGCATAATTCGGTATAAAAGGAAATTAAGGGCTGCAACTGAAAAAGAAAAGTCAAAGACAAAGAAAAATAATCACAGTTTTTAGATTGTTTTTAAGCCAAAGCAAATTGCTTTGTTTTCATGTTTATTTCAAGAACATTTACAGAGAAACAGAAAATGAAACAAGAGTGAGTTGTGAGTTGTTTAAAAAATCTAAAGCTTTAAAAATTGTAAACCAAAATATAAAGAAAATTTACACTGGCACCTCAAGGTAAATGAAAACATTTACACAACAATTAATGCTAATTGAGTTACTCAAGTTGAAAACTTTAAACTTCTAGAAGATTTCGCTTTAACCAAATTGTTACTTACACTTAGTATTTAATATATAAGTATATATTCTATATATATTTCGTTTGAAGCCAAACCCCTTTGGAAAACTTTGTGAAAGTACCGAAACAAAACCAAAACGAAACTTCCATTTAAAATCTCACCTTTGATTAAGATTGTAATCAGCTAGGCAGCTGATTATTAGGGATTTTCCTGGGGCCAAGGAGTTTTCCCCAAGGAAAGGCAGGCGGCAGGGAAAGCAGGAGTAAAAGTAAAAGGGTTTAGGTTTCTCGGTTTTCTTGGGTTCGAGCGAGGCTTGTGGCTTGTGGAGGGACTTTTGTTTCCACACATCCCAAAATCGCATGACAAACCACAATTTTTATTACGGAAAGCGGAAAAACTTAATGCCATGTAGTATACTTTTCATTTACTTGGTGATTTCGTTTCATTTCTGTTCGTTTCGCAATGACGTCATTCAGGAACCCTCCAACCATTCCAATCTATAAATATATAGCAAAGCGAAAAATAATAATAACGTAATAAATGAAAATGAAAATGAAAGTTTTTCCCTTACGCTTGTTTTTGTAAACAGTTTTTGCCTTGGCTTAGCCTGATATATATATTTATGTTTACATCATATTTAATAGTATATCGGTGAATATATATATATTTATATATATATATATAAACATATGTTTTGACCTTGGCCAAGTGACTTGAAAGTGAAACCTGATTGTTGACAAGCGTGAAATTGAACAGGGTCTTAGGGGTTATGATTGGAAAAATGTCTTCAAGGTTTCTATTTACTCGCCGTTGTTTAACGATTGCGCCTTGATTTATTTATTTTCCAGGTCAAACCTGATTGTTTCATCAGTTTATTGTGAGTGAAAAGTAAATAAAATGTGTTAAAAAATTTATGGAATTATATTCAAGCTTTATAGTTTTTTTTCCTATTTCTTCTTACTTATACATAGAAATATATTTATCAAAAGGAAAAGTCCAAAGTAATATATTGAAAAACAAAATTATTGAGCCAACTAGCACATAGAAAATATTAAAAATATTGAAATATTGAAATATCAAATTTTTAATTATCGATTTTATCGAAAAAATATTACATAAGTCAGACAAACATCAAATTTATCGAAAAATATCAAAATAAAAATGCAATTCAATTTATTTTTCTCCTTTACCCATTATATCGGTTCGATATATGAAACTATAAATCGATTTATCGATATATCGCAGAGTTAAATTATCAATTTACTAACTTCAGCATCTAATATCGATACAATATCGATAAATTAATATTCTCTATAAACCCTGACCCAACAATCTTTGCTCACTATCAAAATAAATTTAATTAAAATTATAAAAAATTGCCTTTTTAATGCCCCATTGAACACCGATACACACAAGTCGATTTGTTGGATTGCTAAACTGATATCGCCTGTCATATCGATTGACATTATGGCATATGCATTTTATTTATTTATTATCCGGCGTTCATTGAGCGAAATGAGCTTTTGCCGCTCGACTGCACCCACAATCCACAATGTCAATGCTGCGGTCAGCCGAGCTGTCATTAATTTTCAATTTCTACTTGTTGTTACGCAATGATGTTGGGGCGACAATTAAATGTTGACATTCGAGTGCATCATTTGTCAAGACGTGGTCTGACCCCGTCCCTTGCTTCAACCTGGCTTCTGGTAATGGTCATGGGTTAATCAGTCGGCGCCACGTTCAAATTTCATTTAGTTAATTCAATTCCAGGCACCTCCCTTCGAAGTCACGTCCCAGGGAATGCAAAAATGGAAAGGGAAAAAGGGGAAAATGGGGAAAAGCTAGCAGGAAAACGTGACTGAAATGAGGGAGAGAGGATGGACTCTTCTGGGTGTTGACTTTTTGCGGGCTGTCTGCCAACATCCATCGATTGAGGTACAAAAAAACGCAGGTATTCCCCGGGAAAAAAAAATATACAAATACACAACTCAGGAATGCAAAATGTTCAGTTAATTAAAATAAACAATAATCTTTATGAAAAAAATACAAATAAAATAAAACCTACTATACATAAGCCATATTTTACTCTACACATAATTTTTTTGATTACTCGAATAACCTCAAGCCCTTTGAAATTATTTTTATTATTCAATGTGATTTATTTCCTTTAAAAATAATTTTTAATTTGAGCTTAAGTTTCAGGGATTTTTAAAACTGAAATAATTAAAAGTCTCACATTATTATATTATTAAGAATTATTTATTCCAAGCTAAAGTACGAGTTTATTTTATTTTAAACCAACTTTAAGCGCAGACAAACTTAAACTTGCCTTAGTTTTTTAAAAAGTTTTCTTAATTACTTTACATTTTATTATAATTATCTTCTAAATAACCAACTATTTCACAATTATTAGAAAAAAAAATCCTTCCTCTCTCTCTGTTTAAATAATGTAAGTTGTTTCCCTTCTCTTCTCCACTTTTATTTTCCATTTTTCATTGTGTTTAAATATTTATGCCTGCATATATTTTCTGGCCTGTCATCATCCGCTGAATTGTTGATCTACCGCTTTTCCCAGGGTTTTTTCTCTGCCACTTTTGTTGATTTCCCCCGAAGCACAACTAAAAAATTCTGTAAAAAAGGAAACTGAAAAATAATCCGTGGCACTATAATGCACCTAGACAGGGGGGAGGGGCGAAAATAGAAAAAACGGAGGATTTTCTTAAGATGATAAACAGAAATAAATGGAAATTTGCTGTCTTTTGACACTTTTGTACACTGAAAGTTAACTTATTTCTCAATCTTTGCCTTTTCCTCGCTCCCCTCTCTCTTTGATTGGCCTGTCAGGGGTCTTTTCTTGACTTTAACCCCCTCGGCACCTGAACACTCACTCACCTTGGTGGCATTGGGTTAAAAGCCTTTATATAACCACATTACGTTCATGCAACGGGGTTTCCTAAATAATTAATGCACACAAAAAGCAACAGGCCCAGCCAGTGTCCAGGTATTGCGGTATTAGGGATGGCACAGTTATCGATACTTATCGATTGCTTAAATTTTAAGGTGAATATTTAAATGAGATATTTGACTTAACACAGCCAACTGTAATGTGGTGAATTCATTAATTATTTATTCTTTTAATTTTATATGCAATTTTAATTAATAATTCTATCGATTATTTTCGATATTGTAAATGTGAAATATGATTATTTTAGAGGCCAATAAATGATAATTATAGACACAAGAAATTTGAGAATTTTGACAATGTTTTATAATATATTTTACAATAATTATAGTTCAGATAAAGAAAAAAAAATAAATTTAAACAATGTTTCCGATAATTTATTGATTTATCGATTTTCAAAATATCTGTATTTCATTTAAGACCCATATTTCATATGAAATGTATCCTCTCTCTCTGCCAAACTGAAGACCAAACCGCAGGATAAAGCCGTTGTCCGTTGTCCGTTGTCCGTTTTCCCTCCCGCCGCCTCCTCCTCCTTTTGCAGGCCCCAACCTGGTGGGGTTTCCTTCCATTTTCCTCTGGGCTTCCGCACCGGTCTGTTGGTGGCTTAGTTTTGACCGCAGCCTTCATTCAACTGCCACTGACAGTTAATAGCCCCCGCCGCCCTGCCCGCTCTTACATCACAAAAAGGACGAAAACGGAGAGAGAGAGGGAGAGGGAGGGAGGAGAGGGATACTGGCATGTGATTATTACAAAAATATCCTTCGCAATTAGCGGCATTAAAATGCGTAATTAAAAATTATATAAGTGCCCATCTTCTGCACGCTGAATTATGTATTTTATTGTATTATTATCACCATCCGCAGGCGTTTATTTTTCTTTGCATTAAAAATAATTGTTTCTTTCTGTTTTTTTTTTTCAGGTGAGTTTCGGCAGGATGCAGCCATGAAATTCGTTTTGCCTAAAGCCTAAGATTAATGTAAGTTATTATAAAATAATCTACAATTTAAGAGCTTAACTTACAGGCTTTGAAATTCGGTTTTAACAGCAGTTATATATTCCTTGGAAGGGGAATGTGTGTGTATTTTAAATGGTATTTAAAGGTCTGGAATAATGCAAGTTCAGTTAAGAGAATTAATATATTAAAAAATATTATTTACTTGCGTGAAATTAAATTTTAGAGGGGCTTTGTTTACTTGGCTCTAATTTTAGAAGAGAAAATTTGTTTCGGGATCTATAAGAGGAGGCTTAAGCACCTAAAATATAGTTTCTATTATAGGACGAAATTAAGAGTTGGTACGACTTACTTACTTGAAAGTTTAAAAAGTTTTTTAAGTAATGCTACTTGAGTTTATCAGCTGGAATTGTCATTGTAAAAGTAGAAATTTGTATTCCTTGAATGGGTTATATAAACCTGAGATAATGAAAGTTCTGGTAAGAAAAATTAGCATTTGATACCAATAACTTAAAGAAGTTAAGAAACATTTTGAGTTTCCAGCAGCAGCAATCACAGCGTAAAAATGATCATTTGTAATTTGTCTGTATACTTTATAAGGAATATATAAACCTAAGATACAATAAACCTAAGGTAATATAGGTTTTTATAAAAGAATTGGAATTAAAAAAGAAAAGAAAATTAGCATTCACTACCAATTACTTACTGGAAATAAGTTTTTCAGCTGGGATTGTCATTGTAAGAGTAGAAGTCTTTATCCCTTAAATGCGATATATGAGACATAAAAGTTCTGGTAAAAGAATTAAAATTCTAAAAAAAATAATACTTTTTGATATTAATTTGTAAAAGATTTTTCCCACTTGCATACAGAGTGAAAATTTAAGTTTGATATATAATAATGAGGCTTTAAAGACCTAAGATAATAAAAGTTCTGTTAGAAATTAATTAATTAATTAAAAGAAATTAATTAATTACCACTCACAATAAGTTTAAAAAAACACTTTCTTCGAGTTACCAGCAGCAGCAATCACAGCGTAAATGTGATCCATTTGTAATCCTTAAAAACGATGTGCAACATGCTTGTTATATAGTTCAATGATCTTATCCTTGGCGACCTCTAGGAGAACCCTCGACTTGGCCAGACCGATTGCAATGAGTCCTGCCAGTTCTAGAAACCTTTCTTTCATTTCCGAGGGCTCGAAGAAGAGAAAGAACTGGCAAAACAACAGGCTGGCCAGGACCAGAAAGACGGGTTTTATGGGGCTATGGTGCCAGAAGACGGCATACAAGGCCAATGGCAACACCACCAGAAAGGATATGAACTCGGCCAGATTGGGACTCATGTCCAACTTTCTGGTTCCAATATGTTCGGGCACCGGTGGCCCACAACATTCGCAGCACCATGAAGCCATGATCAGTTTTTAAACTATATTTTTTTTTTAAATTTTTTTAATTTTTTATATTAATTTTCACTAAATTTCGACCGAACTGTTCGAGGTAGAATTTGATACTGTTTGGAATGTGAGTTCAGGCTCAGGAAAGTTAATATTTTTTCTGAAGAGAAAGTCAAGGAGAACTCTGTTGGAAAGTGAAGATTGAATTTTTTCCTGAGCATTTTTTGATTATTTTATTTTTATTTAAAAGTCTTTTAAAGACTCATATAGCCAGGAGCCTGGAGGGGGGAGTTTTTTTTTCTCCCCCCAGCAGGCAATCAATTAATGAGGATCCTTCGTGCTTCGCGAAATTAATTAATTTTGGCCATTCACCCAAAAGCCAGAACCCCGAACCCAGAACCCCGAACCAGCCCCTTTCTACCTCCACAAATATTCATTTTATTTGCGTTTTTATCTCTATTCTTTCGTTATGTTGGTTGAGGGGGTGGAATAAAACAATGAAATGGCCGCAGAAAAGTGTAAATCATATAACATCAATTTTCATTAGGTCGTTGACAGGCAGGATGGCCATTTTTCGGGGGACTCTGGGCAATTAAGTTGATTTGCCAAAATCATCGGCGTTGCGCAAGAGGAGGGCAGAGAAAATGTTTAGGCTATAAGCAAAATTTTAAATAATAAAATATATTATGTATACTACAAATAATTTACTATATAAATAATAAAGTTTATAACTATAAAGAAAATTTGAAATAATAAAATATATTACATTATATTGGACATATAAATAATATAAATATTTGTCCTGTGGCTTAATTTATAATCAAGTGTAAAGTGTAAAAATAAATAAATATTTGCATGACTATCTTGAAAATTTTATAATAATAAACTCGTCATAATTGTAATTAATACAAATTTTAAAAAACCCTAAAAGTAAAAACTACCAGATATATATTTATATTTATCAAGGAAATCAAACAATCTAAAGGCACAAACTTTTTAAAATTTGCCATAAATGCAATTATTTCCTTGATAAAAAAATTATCTAGCCTTAAAAGAAATCCAGTCTTAAACATTTTTATAGATAGCTCAAATTTGGAAATATTTCGTCATCAAAAAACATTTTAAGGAAATATTTTTTTCTTTAATGCACGAAAAATTATACAAAACTACATTTTTTTTTTAGATAAACCTTTTGTTTGGCTTAAAAAAAAAGGTAAATATTTGTCTTTGTAAAATATAATAAAATATTTATATTTTTATTAAATAAAAATATTCTAAATTTATATATTTAATTTAGGATATTTTTTTATTTTGTTATTAAATATTATTAACGGATTTTTATTTTAAATTATTTATTTATTTTTATTTTATAAATAATATTTAATAACAAAATAAAAATATCCTTAAATTTATTCAATTTAAAATAAAAGTCCGTTAAAAACTTGCCATAAATGTAATTATTTTTCTAAAATATATATTATAATATAATATAATAATATATAATATATAATATATATATAATATAATATAATATAATATAATATAATACAATAATAAATATATTTCAGTTCTCAAGAAGTTCTAAAAATAAACATAAATAAATTTCAGGGAATTCAAAGTTAAAAAGATTCATAAAATAAATAACTTTCACCTTAACATATCTCAAATTGTACGAAAAACTTAGCAAAAATCTGATTAAAAAAATTAAACCTATTTCTTCCTGGCTTTATTTTTGAGGCAACCTTCCCCCCTGGGACCATGTCCCTGTCCTTTCGTTATTTCGTGTATATGTATATATATTCTTTTTTTCCGCTTTGGATATATATTGTGTTTTGTCTTGGTCGAGAGGCACAACAAAATTAATTGCATACAAATAGGCGTCAGCAGTTGGGTTTCTAGGTAAATAAATTAGTTTTAGGGGCTATGGGGGAGAGATGCCGCCGAGGATGTATTGCTTTTGAGCGGGTGGGAAAAGTGGAAAATGCAGGGTGTGAAGAAGGGGGACGGGAGGGGAGGGTGTGAGGACAGGACAGGGTGACAATGGCCATCAGGTGGGTGGTTTTTGTTATGTCGGCGGTGGCGGTGGCATATGCCTCGGCTTCCGGCACATGCTGCAAAAGCGAAAAGCAAACAAACAACAACAACTTAAAGCTTTAACGGAAGCAGCGACTAAAGCTGCGTCGGAAAAGCGGGCTGGGAAATCAGGGGGGAGGTGGAGCGGGCGGTTAGCAGCGGAATGTAAGTGAAGCCACAGTCACGACAGCAACACGCACTTGGAAAATCTTCTCCACCAGATGGGTTTCTGCTGGGAAAATGTCACCAAACATCGCATAGATAAGTTCACTAAATATGTGAAAAGGTGGTGGGGGGAAAACGGAGTCTTTAAATAATGATATTGATATGTGGATATAGAGGAAAATGGGTTTTCTGGGGTGGAAAAGATTGTGCCTTATTTTAAGTACAATATTCCAGGAAAATATCTTTATTTTGTATAGATAATGGTTACATTTTTAAATCTTCTTAAAGCATACCTAAATTATCTTTGATAAAAAAATTAAGTGCGCAATATTTCTTGAGTTTTCCAGAATTTTCCAGGCAAGCCAATTAGGAGTGCTACTCCAGCTCTCCCGACTCTTTGTTCAATTTTCCTAGCAGCCATCATCATGCTTTAGAGCATTTCGAGTTCGTTAAAGTTTTTTCCCGAGTTTTCTGGAGTTTTCCCTCGGAATTCCGTTGTCAATTTCGTTGGCCGGGATTAAGAGGAAAAGCGAGTGAAACTGAAACCCAATTGAAAGGAGGACGCCAAGAGATGGAAAACTGTCGCCGGATCGCATTTTCCTTGCCTTTTCCTCTCATTTATTTCATTCCCATTTCAATTTCGCGCTCATTTCATGCATATGATTTTAATTTTAGCTAAACATATGTATGCCCACCCCCATTTTCCCCGAGATTTTCCACGTCCTTTGGAGGCGTCGCGTTTCGCTCTTGGCTTTTCCTTGGCTTGTAATTGAATTTGTTTTGCCCAGAGAAGTGAAAATGGAATTGCCAGCCCGGCAAATGGCTATATATCTGCTCATGCATCAGTTGTACATATATTTTATATATATGTTTATATGTGCACTGAGAGAAATGAGCTGAAAGTAGACTTTTTAGGGAATTTTTAAAGGGGATGTAAATTAAGGAACTTTGGGTTTGCATTTATTTCAATTTAATTTGTGGCCCAGAATGATTTTAATTTTATTTTAACAGCTTAAATCTTTTGCTTTAAATATATAGAAATTTGTCTAGAATTTCTCCAAGTGCATGTCTATTTATCTCCTTGTATATATGAGGACATATGGACTCCCTGTGACAGCTGGCAAGCGGCAGGTGGACCCTCAAGCCAGCCAACCGAGTTGGAAGCCAACAAATCATAAATGCCATTACAAGGAACACAGAATGTGGCCAGAAGGAGGTGCAGGAGGAGAAGGAGGAGCAGGAGGAGGAGAAGGAACAGTAGGAGGAGGAGGAGAAGCAGGAATGGTTAGCCAGTGAAGACTAGAGACTAGGGAAATGGAGCGTTGTGGCAAACTGTTGCACAATATTTTGTTGCACACTTTTGTGGTGAGTTGTCCGCCGGACACAACGACTTCCATTTCCGAAAGTCACCCCCCAAAAAATGGAAAAGCAAAAATAATTAGGTTGAAAATGGCAAAAGCAAACCCAATAAAAAGCCCATAAAAGGCTTAGATGTCTGAGCACTAGGAGAAAATTTAGTTTTAGTTTAAAGAAAACTTTGAAATTTTGAAATTTTTAATTTGGAATTTCGGGAGTTTTTGACATAAATAAATATTTAATATTTATTAACATAAATAGGAGATAAGTGAATTATTTAAAAAAAATAGTATTTTTTATACAAAAGTAGAATACTTCTGTTTTTATTTATCTATGTAACTTTGTTAATTTATTATCGTGAATATTTTGTTTTTAATGCAGAAGACTGGTAATGAAATTATCAATATTTTAAACAATTACTTAATATTATCCAGATTCACCTAAAGGATTTATACGGTTTTTAATATTTTATCTGAAGCCAAGAAAAATATTTATAAATTTTTGCCAATTTAAATAAATCTAATAAATCTAATAAATATAAAAAATATAATAAAAATTATAAAAATAATAAAAATAATAAATATAATAAATATAATAAATATAATAAATATAATAAATATAATAAATATAATAAATATAATAAATATAATAAATATAATAAATATAATAAATATAATAAATTTAGAATATAAATACATAAAAATATATCAAGAAGTATATATAGCTGAACATTTAAAAGATAAAAATATAAAAAGTAAAACAACTAATTAAAATAATCCAATTTCCCAGATATATTTAATTAAAAGACATATTCGAGCTAATTCCCCAGTATTTTCTAACCTCAAATAACTATATATTTTTTTTTTAGTGCATTTTAGTTTGTTTAGCGAAAGGACAACATCTTGAGAACTGGCACCCCTCGTTGGGCAGCCAGCAGGATAATCAAGCTTAGCCAGGAGCGAGAGCTGAATTTACGACTGTTGACAATGTGTGTACAAAAGTTGCTTCACTTTTTACTACTGCTGCTGCTGCCCAGAAATGAAACGACGTGTGAAAGTTACTGACAGGGGAGATGGAAATGGGAAATGTAGAATGGAAATGGATGTGGTGGGACGTTGGGGACTCCCCGACTCCCCACATATACTTACTAGCATGTAAATATGAAGGGATGGCAGGGATGCTAACCTATCCCTACTCCGGATGCGGGTGCTACATGGCTGAATTTATGCAGACGGCTTGGAAATTTACAACTATTTTTATGAAGCCAAGCGGGCGCTGTGTCCTTGGACACAACTCAAATAGCTTTACGATGGCAACGCGCCCGAATATCCTGTGAAGCATACAATATAGATATATATATATATATATACAGCAAGAGATGGGGTTCTGCTTCAGAGAAGATTAGGAAATTGATTTTAAAATCAATCAAACTAGCTGAGTGACAATTTTATGAAAAGTTTTATAGGTGGGTCAGGGCTGCCAACTCGCTTGCGTGTGCCCCCACACCAGCACCGAGCTGCCAACTAAATAAGTTTTGTAAAAAAAAGAAAGAAAATAACTTTAACTGACTTGAAGCACGACAAAACCTAGTAAAAAAAAGGGAAATAAAATACGTGTTAATATAGTGCAAATGTTAATGTTACTTTTTTATGCTTTACAAGAAAGTTTTTAATGGGAAATAAACATTATTAAGCTACAATGGAAGCTAGAGAAATTTCTTACAATAGCAAACTTATTATTATTAAGGAAATACTAATAAGAAATACTTCCTACTTACTTAAATATTTAAAAAATATATTTATATATTTCCTGCAATTAAAAATATAAATTTTTAAGGACTGCCAACTTGATTGAATGTAGCCTAAAGTATTCCTTAAATTATCCCTTGATTTTTGCTCGTTTCTGTTCGCCACAAAAGCGATTGGATTATCCTATAAAAATTCAGCAAATAAAAACAGAAGCAACTCGAATGTGGTTTTCTGGTCTGGAAAGTGGTTTAAGGAGCTCAGCGAGCAGGCACTCACTCAAACAAACAATCATTTGTGTTTGCCCTCCAAAAAATTTGTACACAGTTAGACACGCATGCAAATGGCGAATTCGGCAGTTCGTCAAAATGAAGCCATTTGTATGCCCGGCCAGGCTCCGGTCCTCCGACTCCATCTCTATCTCCATTTTTATTTCCATTTTACCACCGCCACCAGCTGCTTTTCGAGATATGGAACCACTCTGCACTGAGACAAAAATGTTAAAAAATAATCTATATTATTTTAAGATAATTAAAAGTAATTGTGGAATTTTTTTTCTAACAATGTCTGCTGTGAATTTGCTGTGAATCGTTCAAGATTCTT
The DNA here is from genome assembly GCA_008042675.1 of Drosophila seguyi. NCBI lineage: Eukaryota > Metazoa > Arthropoda > Insecta > Diptera > Drosophilidae > Drosophila > Drosophila seguyi. The sequence goes on from VNJU01000817.1 coordinate 43,286, forward strand.
GATTGAATGCTTAGTTTTTTGACAATTTCGTAGCTTAAATATTTTTTTAATTAGAAGATAATATATTTTCATGACTAAAATATATGTTTTAATAAAAAAGTAATATAATTAGAAGGCTTTATTATTTTTCTAAATAGGTATACAGTGTAATTTTATGGCCAAAATATTTTTTAAAGAAGAAAACAATATAATTATATGGACAAAATTTTTTTAAAATTATTTTTCATCACTAAAGTGTTTTTTAGGTACAGAAAATTTATATTTTTTTGTTTCTAACATTATTTAAATTTATAAATAATATTATTTCATGGTTTAAATTTTTTTTAAGAATGAAATAATATAATTATTTTGCTAACATTTTTTTTTTTTACACATCTCCAATTATAAAAACATTTTAATTTTGAGTGTATTTAGCGTGGCCTCGCACTCGTATGTACATATATTTTTTGTCTGGATTTTCAGGACATTTGTGGCTGCCTCTGGTAGACAAGATCCAGCGACATCCTGATGATGAGCCCAAGTCAAACTCGAAACATGGCCATAATTTGCCTCATCAAAATGGGCAATTTGTGGGACAGAAAAACTGGAAATGAAACTGGAGCACAACTCCAAAGAGGAAATAATTTCAGTTGCCATTTTGTGTGTTTTTCGTAATGGTGTAAAGGGTGTGCCTGCCAGAGGGATTAGGGCATTAACTTTATCATATGTACAGACATATATGCATATGGCCAAGGCAGAGATAGTTTTTGGACACACCAGAAATATAGTAAAAATTTAAAAATGGACATTAAAAGCATTTATTTCTGTAGGAGAAATCTTTAAAAATGGGGATAGATATTTACTTAAAAAAATAATAAATTGTTTGTAAATCTTGTAAATCTTATTTAAGGTTTTTTTTAGATTCTTCAAGCAATTTTCATTGAATTATACAATTTAAGATATTTTTTCCCAACATTTTCTTGTTCTTCAAAGTGAATAGACTTTTTTTTTAACCACCTTAACCTTTGCTTTTTGGAGCAACCTTTTTTTCTGCATTAATTGGTGAAAAAACTGATTGATTGCGACCCATGACCTTTCGTTCAGATATCCACCTTTTCATTTCGGAACTTTTTCGCCAATATTTCGTAGCTATCTGACCCATTTTGGAGAGCTCTTCACACAAATGCATTCAGCTTCGGCGCTGATAATGATGATGCATCCACTCAAAAAAGTTAAGTTAGATAATGCAGTTGGGCAATCCATCAATCCATCAGTTAGTCAGTCGTTCCATCAAAATGCCGAATTTTTGGCCCCCAAACACACACCATCAATTAAGTGCATAAGCCGCTTTAATTGTGTTTTGGCAGGGGGGCGAAAGAAAGAAAAAAAAACAGCCACCGAAATGCTTTTCATTTCGAACCAAAAAGGGGAAAACCAGGGAAATATGGCCAGAAGAGAGCAGCAGCAGCAGCAGCAGCAGCAGCAGCAGGTCGCATCAGCCCGATCTATTAATAGAGGGTAGCAGCGAGCCTGAGAAAGGGTTGAGTGGGCGGAAGGGGCTATTGATTTTCAGCCAGTTACATACAAATGTGGTTTACCTGTAGTACACTAGGACACTGGAAAAAAAAAGACTCTACGATATATATATATATATATATATTTGATAAAACATGGCACAATTACATAATTTTAAAAGCGGCAATTAATTTGACTTTAATTTTTCTTTTTACAAAAAAACGGAGCTTAAAATAAATAGTTTTCTTAAATATTTTTTTAAATATTTACCAGGGATTATTGAAATAAATTTTTGTCTTGTCTTATTTAAATTTGTTAAAGCTAAAAATGTTGTTTTTTAGTTTATTATTATTTATTTTTTCCCTAAAAATGGTTTAAAATGTATAAGATATTAATAAAATTCAATTTTGTTTTAAAGAAATAGATAAATTGCAGGTAATTTTTTAAATTATTACAAATAATAATTATTTATTTCATTAAAAAAAAGTGGCCTTTAAAATGATTTAAATATTTAAATAAATTAAATAAACAATATTACTTTTAAGTAAATATTTCTTATTTAATATTTGATATTTAAATCATATTTTTATTTTAAAATCTTTTTATATTTATAAGTAAGCATATTGCTTGCATTTCTACAATTTCAAAATATATTTTAGAATATATTTTTTAAACGAAAATATAATTAAAATTATTACCAGTAATAAATCCCATTATTTTATATCAATTAAAAAAAGCAGACACTAGCATTTTAATTAAAGAAAAAAATATAGTTTTATATTTATTTAAAATATAAAACCCTTTCTTAATTGAAACCCAAATTAAAAATATAATTATTAAAGCATTTTTCACTCTGCACAAAAAATGAAAGGCAAAAAAAAAAGTAAAGGCTTGAAGGAAGCAGGAAAATTTCCGCCTCTTGTGGGCTTGAATACAAAAATAGTCTCATGAAAAGCCAGCCAGCCACAAGGGGTGAAAGGTTATCCTGTGTGTGCGTGGCTACCGGTAAGTGTGTGTGTGTGTATGTTACAAAGCAGGTGTTAATTTTAAATTATTGACCAAAATGTCGGGGCTGCCTTCTCAATTAAGGAATCGTAAATCCTTCTAGCAAACATTTGTGGCATACTTATTCGGGCCCCCTCACTCATGCGCTTTAAAAAGCCTATTCATGTGTGTGTGTGTGCGTGAGAGTGTGTGTGTGCGTGGTACATTTTTAATGGCCATTAAATTTAATTGCATATTAAGCGGCATTCATTATTTAATTAAATAATTGAAACTAAATAATGCACAGTGCCGCTGAGAGCTGGCGGAGTGAAAGTATTTTACGCAAATTATACACCAACTCAAGTCCTGAATGCCGCCTAGGGCACAGCAGGGTTAATAGATTAACCCAATAATGATGATTATCAGCATTAGACCGGCTGAGACAAAGGCAAAAGGCATTTATATTTTAACTCGTTATTAGATTTTGGTTTTAATTAACAAAATTGATTGCAATTATTTGATTAGGATTTGATTTGAGCATTTTGCTGGAATATTAAACTGGATTTTAATTGGGTTTTCCATACGATTGGGAATATGTATTGGAAAAAAATATATTTAAAATATAATATATCAAATGTATATAATATTTATTATATAAATATTTTATAATCTATTTTTTTAAAATATATTCTTAATTAATTTATACAGAAGAAGCTCTTTTTTAAGTAAAATATCACTCCCGCCTTTCAAAAAATATTTATAATCTAAAATATATTAAAAATATATAATTTATATATATATTTTATCATAAACATTAATAACAAAATATTTACTAAATATCTTAAATAATTAAAACAAATCAGAAGCTGTTCTTTCTGTAAATAAGAACTATAAACTTCTCCTTAATTAAATATCTCTGCTGCTCTGTGATTGTTTCTTTTTGTTTAATTATAAACAATTGCAATTAGTTAATAATATGGCTTGTTTTCCCATTTCTCCTGAGTAATTTTCTCGTTCAATTTGGTTTTCCATGCGAGTGGGAAAAGTGGTTTGTCTGTGTGGAAAACCGGTGTGGGAGAGTGCTGGGAAATGGGGTGAAAAAAGGGAGTGCTTTTCGTGTGCCAATTTCAGCTACAACTGTTGCGGTCGTGTCTGCAGAATTGCGTGCATTAAAATGCGACCCACTACACCACCTGCCAACCCACTACACCCCTCGGGAAAAATAAAACCAGAAAAACTAAAAGGCGACATAAAGTACACAAAAAAAAACACAAAAAAAAACCAACGACATTATTCGTCGTCTATGAACTTTGTTTTTGGTGCCAACATGTTGTGGCTTGTCGATGGTTTCCCCATCCTTGCCACGCCCCTCTTTGCTATACGCCCACCTGTCAACGCTTGACATTTTGAATCCATGACCCATCGATGTTTTAAGAGCTGCGCGGAAAAGCCGGCAAGGGAACGCAATTAATGTTAAAGGGAAAAGTTTTTGATTAATTTTTAGTGTTAAATATAAATAAATTAATTTAAAAAAAAATAATAATAAAAAGTGTTGTTATATTTTGTACTTAACCTTACATATTTTACAACTTATATATAATTCTTAATTCTTAAGGTTATTAGTATTTTTTGAAATAAATTTACCAGAAGTAAAGACAGAATGGGTGCCTTTTTTTGGAATTTAAGTTGCTAATATTGTGCTTCAAAAAATAAAATTAAATAATAATTAAAGTTAAATGTAATTAAATTAAATTAAGCTTGAATTAAATAATACATTAATGAGACTATCTTGATTATAACAATCTGTCAGGTTATTTTTCTTAAGTAGAAAAAATACTTAACTCTTTTACCAAGTCGAAATATTTATTATTTTGAAGTTGACTTATTATTTATTGTAAAAATTCCCTTTTTGCTTTATTTTATTATCTAGAAAAATTATTTAATAGCTATTTTAAAGAGTTAATCCCCTTGACTAGTCCTTGGCAAGTTTCCCTACTCCCATCTATGACCAGTAATCGTTTTTCTTTCATTTTCCTGGATTTTTCTGGCGGAGATTAGCCTCAACTAAATCCACTGATGATGAACAGTTGTAAATGTCGCAATCGCTGTCAAATTGCCGGGGAGACCGAGAGATTGATGATGTTGACCGTGTAGAGGAGAAAGGGGGAAGGGACCATTTTCCCTCATTTTCCCGCATTTTCCCCGGAATAATTAGCCCAGCTGGCTGATATCCAAACTCATTTTTTCTCTCAACCAAATTTAAGGCCACATTAAATTGGAGAAAAGTCAGTCAAAGTAATTGATCTTTATTGAATCGAGGAAGAGACTGGCTTTTTTTTTGGTTCTACGTTTGATTGATGCATAGCTAATTGATTGATTGATTGACGTCGATTGGAATGCCAGAATAATTGGAGTCACCTACACGCCTGGCATGCCGAAATTCGGAGACAATTTGCAAAAAGATTTTTCGGGGAAATGAAAATGAATGAAATCTGTGGGCGAGAGAGGCCAGAGTGAGGCCAATAGAGATGCAGACAGAGATAGAGACACACGCACTGAGTGGCACAATTAGGACGCAATTCAAACAGCCGGCAGACATGTCAAAAGTTGCTTTATTGGTTTAGCACATACAGGAAATGGCAACTGCCAAAGGGAATGCCAACGCAATGCCAAATGCCAAAACACAACAGGACGAAAAGGAGGCGAAAAAGAAAAAAAAAACAGCAAAAACTATAAGTGACCGGGTGGTATAGTACCCTGGAAAAATCAGAAAACTTTATAATTTAAGGCCAAAGAACCGGAAAAAAAATATTAAATCCAATTTAATATAGAAAAATATATTTTAAAATTAATTACAAATTATTTATTTTCCTTTTTGATTCAATTTTCTTTAATATAAAATTAAAGGTATTAAAAGAGACCTGAAATAGGTATAGAAAAGTTTTCGAAAATCCCTGTAAACTACCCGAAAAAAAGTAGAGGAAGAAGGTCTAGCTTGGGAATCAGGAAAATTGTGATTTTCCTATGCTTCGCCATCTATTCTCTATACCCCATTCCCCTCTCGGCCTGTCCCTTTCCGCCTGTCTGTTCTAGATGTCTGTCTATTTGTCCATTTGGCTGCTTGTGTTCACACATAGACAACATGCGGGCTCTAGGATAGAGTGCACTGAGAGAAAAAAATAAAAGTTGAAAAAAAAAATATAACTTATTTTATTCTCATAATTTTAATTAATGATTTTTTCATGTAAAAAGCTTCCGGAATATTACAAGAATTTTACTGAATGAAAACTGTAAATTATATCCCTAAACTAGTTTCTAAAAAATATTATTTAATATATAAAAAAGTATAAATACTACCTAATTATTTAATAAATAGAAAAGGGAAAATAAAGCAATTGTGAAATATTTTTTTTAAGTAATTTTAGTTATTTTAAATCGGACCATAAACTTTGTAATTTGTTTTAAAGTCGCGAAAATATATAAAAAATAAATTCTCACTCAATTAAATGAGTATTAAGACCTGCTTAAATTCACAAATATTTTTTTTGTATGGTGATTTTGTTCCTCTTAGTTCGAATAAAATTAAATAAATATATACATTTAAATTAACTTAATTTTATCTTAAATACATTTAAATTATAAAAAAATCAGCTAGACTTAGTCAAGCCATTTAATTTTAAGCTATATATAAAGTATCAAAAATATTAAAAATAATAATATCACTAATTTAAGTAAACTCTAGAAACAATATTTTTTTTAATTAGTGTATATATATTTTTCTCTAAGTACCCTAAGACCCGATGTCATGTTGGTGTGTCAGCTCTTTGTGTCTTGGCCAACACGCAGGGCCTTGGCCACACCTACGACCCCATCACGCCCACCACAAAACGCCCCCTTAAGCTTAAGAGAACAAAAAAAAAAAATAGAAATAAAAAAGTAGAGAAAAGTGATAGAAGACGAAAATGGAGAGGCAAAAATGAGGAAAACAACATCCGACTAACTGATTAAATTTATGCGCTCTTTGCATACGAATTCGGTGGGCGAGCCAGAAAAAACAAAAAACCAAATTAGGCAAGGCAATTTGGCCAAAAGGACGAGGTCTAAACTAATTGTTTCTCGGTGGAGGCGGAAGGGAGAGGGGTTTTATTAGTCCAAACTCTAGGCTTAGGACTTAAGGCGGTCTGTTTAACCGATAAAAGTTAACCTATATAACTTGTTCTTGAACTTGTTCTTCAACTTTAATTGCAGTCACTATCTGTGGTCTTGAAATGTTAATTAATCCTTGCCGTAATCTTAATTGATTTTTAATCATAAGATCTGGTCTTAAAATAATTTTGTAAGACTGTAAAAAATACATTTTTAGGCACTGAGATTAAAATGGAATTCAAATTAGAAGTGATTTTAATGCTAAGTGGTTTTTAAGCCCAACAAAAAGATATTATTGATAAAGGAAAATAGAAAAAAATAGGAAACTGATAATGATAAAGTTTGTTAGGGTTCTAGGGATTAAATTTATATATTAAACTTCAAGTATTTGCACTTAAAATAAAGTTAGTTATTTATATGAAATTATTTCCTACAAAATTATAATAAAAGAGTGTTTTAGGGATTTGAGTATTAAATTTATATTTTAAACTTCACAGACTTTTACTAAAAATAAAGCTGTGGGTTCAATAAAATTTGTAGAACCTTTTAAAAACCAAATTTAAATATTCAATAAATTATCTAATATTATACATACTACTCTAATTATTTTTAATTAATATTATAGGGAGTTACACAGTGTGTTTATTATATTATTTATTTTTTATAAGAAAACTTATTTCTTTCGCAGCTCTTTTAACTCTTGATTAACCCGCTGAAAATTCCAGCAACTTTTGATAAAAAAAAAGAACTGCTGAAATATTCAGTGGGTTTTTGGATTTATCTGTCCCATCCACACACTTGTTGATTTAAGCCCCCCTTTTCACATTTTTTTTTCGCCGTTTTTCCCCCCCAACTAAGACACTTGTCACTCGTCAACTCTCAAATTTAAGCCTCACAGCTGGCAGCCATTGTGTGTCAGCCAAAAAAAATGAAGGCAAAAAAAAAAAAAACGAAAACCAAGAGGAATACAAAACGAGAACAGGACAAACTGAAGAATATAAAAATTACCCAACATATCCAAGGAGCTTATAGTGTTCTCAAATTCTTGTTTTTCTTGTCTTGTTTTTTTTTCGGTTTTTGTATTTGCAAAATAATAAGCAGTAAGCCGAAATTTCCAAAGAATTGGGCGTCGTAACAATAACAATAATAAGAGCGTAGAGTACCACGAGACGACATAAAAACAGAAACAGAAACGGAAACAGAGCGCGGAACACGGGCAACTGACAAGAACAAGGCGTAATTGTATGCCTCTCTCTTTCTCCACGCCTATAGCCCTCTCTTTCTACCCGCCCTTTGTGGGTGGTTTATGGGGCAAACATGTTATTTGTGCGGCGGGTGCGTACATATAATATAAGTCACGTCGAGCATATCAACATCAATGGCCACAAAGCGCAGCATATCAATATACATAAATACAGGGTGTTCCTAGTATATATATTAATATTTTTTTGTAGATAAACTATATATATATATATATATATATAATATAAACAAAACAGCAATACTAATTTTAAATATTACTCGTTTTTTTTTATTATTAAAAACAATTTAATGTTCTATAAAAAGAACTGCATTTAGGATTCAAATAAAAGCCAAAATACGGATCGCACAGCCTAATTTTCATATTGGTTTCTACCAGAAGAGATCCAAAAGGACTAGGGGCGGCATGTTGGGATCAGCCCCATGTCGGAAGCCCAGGAATAAGATGAGAGGGATGATCCCCCAAAAGAATGTGGTCTCCGCAACGTTCATCACAGTCCTCAAGCGCTCCTTGGTTTCCTCAGAAAGCTTCATTTTTCGAAATATAAAATTTGACATTCTATGCGAATTATGTAAAATGATCTAAGGAAAATATACAATAGCAGTTTTTAGTCAAAGCCAACAGAAATTTTTACAAAATAATAAAACTTGCCTTTTGTTAATTTTATGCTGACAACCTGCCGGGTTGAGATATTTGAAAATAATGAAATAATGAATATTTCCATGTTACTAAAGTGACATTAAGGCTAAAGGGAAATGCTTGTGCTACTTTGTTTTAACCTGATCTCACTTATATTTCAAAAACTAAAAAGTAATAAATTTAATTTTAAATTTTTGGGATTTTTTGACTATTTGCACCCTGTTTTTGCATCTCACTTTAGCGCAAAGCACATACATATGAGTATGTCCTTTGTTTTGCTGAATTCTGCTGCTGTTTCTTCCTTTTGCCGTCTCTTTCTATAGCTGCTTTCTTTGTCCGAAGACGAATGTCACTTTCACACATTCGCCGTCCCTTTCACGGGCCCCCTGACCACTCTCTCTATCTCTCTATCTCTCTCTCTTTGGCTTTCTCCCTCTCTTGTTATGGTGTTGCTTTCATTTGAGAATCGCGCCTGTCATTTGTTTGCGATGCCAGAAAATGAGGAAGTGGATCAGGAGGAGGCTGGGAGGAGGAGGATGTGAGGAGGAGGCAGCAAGGAGCAAGGCGGAGACGAAGAAAAGGATGAGGGTGCAGAAGGCAAAGGGAAAGAAGAAGGGGAACAACAACAGCAACAGTTGTGCCCATTGTATTGCGTTTGCAGTGCTGTTTGCTGCTTGTTATTGTTTCCCATTTTAGCACCCTTTCTTCTGGAGACTCTACATTTTCTTGTTCAGTTGAAAAGAGTTATATTTGAAATATCCTAAGATATTGCTTTTAAAAATGCTTTACATTTTTCAACAATTTTTCAACAACTTATATTCATTTATATTCATATATTTTTTGTAGTATAAATATTTTATTGTTATTACTTATATCTGTAAACAATTCTAAAAACAAACTATATGAGAGTATTTTAGTGATAATATAATAAAAAATATATGGCCTTGTGCCTTGACTTTTCCAACAGTCTTTCAACAACATTTATAAATACTAATTTTATTACTAATTGATATATTTTTTTTGGTATCACACAAATCTATAAAAGAATTGTAGAAACATAAATAAAAATAAATAAATAAATATATAAGGTTTATCTAAAATATATAAAGAACTTGGTAACAATAGCAGGCCATGAGTGTTTAGTTTTTCAACAAATTTTCAACAATAAATGTTTTTGCTTAAAATATTTTATATTAATATTTTGTTTATGGTATTACACAAATCTTGCAAAGGTTTTATAAACAAAACAAATGAATTAGTCGCTTAAAGGGATGGAAAACAAATAAATGTGGGCCAATAATGGTGAAAATACCTAGTTTTTTCAACAATCTTTCAACAACAGCGGTTTTCTTTACAAATATTTTGTTTTAAGTCTCTTAATGGTATTACAAAAATTTCTTGGACATTTTTAAAAACAAAAATGATTAAACAATTTAATATTTTTAGTTTTGTCACAGTTTTTAATATTTAATACTATTTTTATAAAATTATAATATATGAAATATAACAAATATTTGTATAGACTCTTCGGAAAGAAGAGTATAGCAACCCCTCTTGGCGCTGAAAGGGAGCCCACCAATTCTTGGGCTATAACCATTTTTATGTGCTCGAATTGCTGATGGGTTTTGGGTTTTTGCTTCGACGGCGGGGCCGAGGTCTCCGATTCGGAATGGGAATGGGACCTTGATGGGTGTTGCTTTTTGCTTGCGTGGTCTTTCAACTTGTTGCTTTTTATTGCAGCTCATATATGAGTACATTGCTGTATATAATTGTGTTGTGTGTCTGGATGTGTGTGTCCTGGCTTGGTGGCAACTTTAACCTTTCACCCTTGGGGAGCAGCAACAATGTACGAAGACGAGGCCAACGAGTAATCAAGCTAACCGATTCAGTGCACTCCAAATACGCCATTAAATTCGCAGTCCTCTTTCCTTATTCAACCATCTCTCTCTCTCTTTTTTTTTTAATTTTTTTGGGGGTGAAATTTACGTTGAGAAATTTTTCAAGACCAAGGATCTTTGAGAAAACCTTCCATATGGTCTGGAAAGTAAGAACTTGCTAGAGGAAATACTTAAAATTAGACTTTGACTCACTAAGTACTATTTAGTTGGAAGTATTTTTAATATATTTTGTAATATGTTTTTCCATTAATTTTTAAATTTCTGAAGGATTGTAAGTAGATAGCAGAAAAGCTTGTTTTTCAGGACGAACTTAAACCTTAACTTTTATAGAGTGAGCTCCTATTCTTTAAACTTCAAACTTAAATTATGTTTTCTTTAAAAAAATAAAATAAAACACCTCTTCGTAAACATTTAGTTTATGCAATTTTATACCATAGCCGGGTTATATATATTTAATTTTTGAATACAACGATCCTTAAGGATCGCAGACAGATAGGGGTGAAAAAAAAAATTTGGTTGTCTCTTTTCCGGTTGAGGATCCTCCTCCTGGCACCGGGTCCTGTTCCATTTGTGTCCTTCCTGGCCAAAAAGAGTGTGTCTAACCCCTGTTGCGCCTGCGGGCGGCCCTCCTTCTGGCAGCACGCCTCTTCCGGGCAGCGATCCTCCTCCTCCTGGCCCGCCTCCTGGCCGCGGCGCTCTTCTTGGAGCTGCTGGAGCTGCTGGAGCTACTCGAGCTGGCAGAGGTGGCCGTGTCGCTGCTGCTGCTGCTGGCCGCTGTGGTGGCCGACGACGAGGATGACGAGGCGGTGGTGCTGGTGGTGGTGCCGCTATCGGTGCTGGATTCGGTGGTCGCTTCGGTGGAGGTGGTGCTGGTGCCAGTGCTGTGGGAGCAGCTAAAGGCACAGATCAGGACGACTGCCAAGAGCAGCCAGTGGAGCTTCATCTTGATGCCTCTTTTTGGGTGTTCGGAATGTGGTACTTCTCTGGCATTCTCGGCTGCTGGATCGCCCATTTATAGGCCGATTCTCTGCGTCATTGAGATGAACAACAATGGCGCCAGCATAAAGAATAAAAAAATTCTAGAGTCGCGAAAAAAAAATATACAAAGAATTAATGCCAAACAGTGAGGTGTTTGAGACATATTTGCACAAATGTCTCAACTATTTGCGAAACGCGAAATTTGAAATCCAAACACGGGCCCACGTACTAGTAAGTAGTACTATTTACTCGATTATATATTTAGTCTCAAGTCTCTAGCGTCTCCAGCTGGGGGAATCTTCATTCATCGATTTGGAAGCCTCACCACCGATTCCATTGATCAACAGACTGTGTGTTTTGTGTCTGAAAATCAGCAAATATTTACCAAGATTTCTATGAAAGGCAGGCTGTTGTTGAGTTTTTGTGAACTTTGCTGGGAAAAAATGAAACAACAAAAAGAAAAGTATATAAAAGAGAAAGGAAAAATCTAGCTTAACCTTTAATTCAACCTTTTGTTTTCTCTCTTTTTTTTTTTTTTTTCTTTTGTAGACTGTTTCATTGTTAAGAAAGTACAAAATTTGCAACATATGGTTTCTAATTGTTCCGAAATTCGAGAGAAAATTTGTTTTTATTTATTTAGTTAAAGACTTGAATTTCATTTCAACTTTGTACTTTAAATTGCTTTCATTTTTTGCTTAGAAAATTCTGTCTCACTACAACTTGTAAATAAACTCTTACTCTGTTGTAAATATTTAAATATTCAACTGCTGCTGCAGCGGGTGCATTTTTTGTGTGCAAATTTATGCCAAGCGGGAAAGCGCTTTTAGTAATTGTTCCGCTCGAGCGCAGCTTTTCCTCCTCCTCTCTTCCGGAAGTGCAAACATGGCCAAATGGAAAATGCTGAGCACTCCGTTAGGACTTTTGTGTGCGCGACTTTAGGGCGAAAGGAAGTTAAGTTAAAGTTTTCCCGCTTCCTGTCCGACTTTTGGCCAATTTTCCTTGGCTCAATCACAGCCTACTCTAGCTGCGGTTGCTGCTGCGGCTGCTGCGGTGACTGGCTTTCCATCAATTAGCATCAATCAATCAACGTGCATAATTAAATTGCTCATTAGGCGCCAAAGTAACAGCGGCCAGCCGCCATGGGCGGTCTCAGCTTCCTGCGGCGAGTGGCAGCATCCTGTCGCTGCCAGGATAAATCAAAATGCTTCCACACACAAACACACCATATGGCTCCACGTGTCCTGTGTTGTTGGAGCGGCTTTTCATTTACGTATTTGCGTATTTAATTGGCCCAAAACAAATGCGGGTAAAACTAAAGGAAAATTTACATGAAAGGCAAGTGGAAAGTGGCTCTTAAACGTTTAATTCGATTCAAAGAAAGTCTTGAAGTCGGGCAAGTGACTTAATTAAGCCGCAGAAACTTTAACTTGCTTAGCCTTGAGCTAATTTTAGTTTAACTTTTAATGCAATAAGTTCAAGGCAAGTGGCAAGAGCCAACCCAGCAAGAGCCATAAGTTTGTAATATTTACTTGAATAAAGAAGTATAATAAAAATGATCTTAATCATTTAAACTTTAGAAAGCCCGAAGTAAATAAATAAAAATAAATTCCTTAGAGCATTAATCTTTAACCTGTTAAGGTAAAGTCATGGCAACAAAATGTCACTCACAAATTGAGCTGAAATAAAACATAAATCCCAAAGCACTGAACCAAAGTCGAGAGCTAAATCATATCTCCGTTCATTAATTCCGTTGAAATTCGTCTCTTCTTTGGGGGGGGGGCAAAACCAGGTCAGGGATGTCCCTTTGGCTTGTCCATCTCTGGATTTCCTCATCCATCCCTCATCCTCGTATTGGAGTTGCGTCCACAACAAGTCGCTGTCCATTGTGAGAGGCTTCGAACAAAATTAATGGCATTCGCTTGTTTGTTTTTTTTTTATTTTGTATTTTGTTGTTGTTTTTTTTTTTTTTGTTACTGGACTTTCTGGCATCAATCAATAAAATAACTCGACACGAGTTGGCAGGGTCAACTCTCGCTGCAGCAGGGCCACACTAAGAGAAATTAAAAATAAGAAAACATTAATATAAAAAAAACAAATTTCTATTAACAATTTTCTGGTATTATTTATTTTTAAAATATTACTATTAAAAAAAATGTATATAAATTCAAATGATTTGTGAATATTTATAAATACAAAAAAAAATTACACAAGTTGGCAGGTTTAATTGTCAATGCAGCATGGTCACACTGAGGGAAATTTAATTGATGGTCACACTGACATATCACACTTAAACAGGGTCACACTGTTAGAAAAGGAAATAGAGAAATAAAAGGTCAGAGTAGCATAATCCTAATATTAATCTGTAGGTTTTTCGTAGTTCTTAAGTTAAATTTTAAAATAAACAGAGACTTTAAAAATATTCCGAAACATATGGTTACAATTTAAGAGATTCTAGAAAATAATAATATATAGTTATCCCTGAAATTCCCATAGTTTCTCAGTGTATAGCTTTTGGCCATTGGGAAGTTCCTTATCAAGTAACACTCAATCCCACACACACACACACACACCACACACACACTCACGCATCCGAGGATGTGGCCAAAGGATGTGGGCCCCCGTATGCGTATTGCTGCATCCCCGGAGCGGCTCTCGAATTATTTGCCATCAAAACGCTATTGATTTATTAATGCCGCTCATCATTCCACGACAACGACGACGACAAGTCGAGCTGGGAGTTGAGCTTCCTGCCCGCATCATAGACATTAATTTTGCAAATGTCTCAATAAAAATCAATAACAAATATATGCGTATGTGTGTGTGTGTGCGAGTGTGCTTTATAGCTCTATCAAGTGGATTGGGTAAAAAAAAAAACAAGCACAAGCTAAGCAAAAAATTATTAAGGCAATTTTTTTTATATTTCTTTTTTTTTTGCATTAAATTGCTTTCGATTTGCCCCAATTGAAGTAGGAATTTTATTGACTGCAATTCCACACATATTTATATTTATTTTTTATATTCCTTTTTATGGCAATTTGATTTTATTTGGGGAACTATAAAAAATGCAGCGCCAAAAAAACAGATGGCAGTAAGAAAGACTTCAAATTGGAGACAGAATTTACTAGGTTTAAATAGGAAGAAAAAAATAAAAATATATATTTGAATATCAAGAAAATTTTTTATTAAGTAAAGAATCTATTAAACAATTAAAAGGAAGTTGAGGAAAAACTGAGGTCTCTAAAAAACTGTAATTTACTTAAATAAAATTTAAAAATAAAACTTATCATAAGACTTATTTTAAAGTGTAATTTTTAAGGGAAAATTCCCCTCACAACTCTTCTCTCATTTTTGTTTGGTGCTTAAGAGTTGTCAATTTTTCGTTGCATACTACGGAGCGCTCTCCACAAGAGCTCCAAAAACTATGCTACATTATTTCAAACCAGAATTCCTTGCCTTTAATGGCAACAATTTGAAGTCGACTTAAGTTGTCTCTCAGCGGTTTTTTCTGACGCGTCTTTTGTTATGAAAATAGTTGTCATCACTTTAGTTTTCAGCATTTAGTTTGTTTTTGTTTTAGTTACATTTTCCATTACACACACACACACACACAGCCATGTGTGGTATCTATGGCAACAGCTTTTTGGCGCTCTTCCCCCTCCCTTTATTTTTATTTTTATTTTTTTTTTTGGTTGAAAACTTTTCGCTCATTTCCATGAGAGGTGCGCCTTTTGGGGCTTTCGCTTTTGCGGGTTTCTGCCGAGTTCGGTTTTTACGCTAATGGATTTCAATGGAGGCGAAACTCGACTTTCAGTTGGCTCAAAGCATTGCCAAATAAATATTTAATGCCTGTCTGCATTTTGAATATCTTATGAGCCAAACGGGGCGAACTCTGATTACGCGTACATTTCACCCTTTTGATCAGGTATGAAATTGAGTTTTCCCACTTGATTGGAGATCTTGTTTATGGATTTTGGAATTTTTTTCAAAGGGTTTTCTTCCTTTTTTTGTTTGGAAAATCATGTGCAATTTAAATATTTTGTGAGAGTTGTCAGTAATCAAAAGAAGTTTCTTATTAAATTGAAATTTTTTAAGGGATACAACTTGCTTTTAAAATTATATATAAAATAGAGACTTAGACATATTTTTTTTGACGAAAAATATTAAGTAATATTGTTGTTAATCTGTACTTAAAATTTTCAAAAAAAATGAAATTTAAACTTAATTTTGTAAGCCATAAAATATTTCATAAAAATATTATATAAATGGAAATATAATTTATAGCTATATTTGGTTTTTTTTTTCAAAATAAAAATACGAAATAATATTCTCCTGAGACAATTTTAATGAGAAGGAATTTTAAACTGCATTTTTACAGCCATAAAATATCATTTAAAATAATTTCTATATAGATTTTAAAATTAGGTAATATTTGGATATTTTTATTTGTAAATTAACATTTTTAATAATATTATCCTGACTCGTGTTCAAAGTATTCAATGAAAATGCAATTTAAACTGTATTTTGCAAAGCCATAAATTATTCCTTAAAAATAATATATAAATGGAAATTGAAAAAAAAGACCAAATTTTTTTTTATATCGATATTTGTATTTGCATTAAAAGTGACCTAAGAAGGCAGCTAAAAAAAAAATATGACTTTCCATGTGGGGGGTTTTCGTCAGGATCAGATCGTAGTCGTTGTCAATTGTTGTTCCTAAATGCTGAGGCGGCGAAGACGACGACTCCTGCGGGACCGGGTGCTCCTTGTGGTGCTGGAACTCGAGGTGGTGCTGTTGCTGCCCCTCCTCCTGCGGATCTTTCTCTTGACGGCCGGCACACGCCTTTTGGTCTTCCACTTGCGTCGGGTCTTCTTCTTGTCCGACGATGACGAGGAGGATGACGAGGCCGTGGTGGTGGTGGTGGCCGAGGCCGACGTGGTGGTGGTGGTGGATGCCGCTGTTGTCGTTGTGGTGGTGGTGGCCTCAGTGGTGGTGGTGGTGGAGGTGCCAGTGGCGGCGCTGCTCCTGCCAATCAGCAGGCAGCCGATGATGGCCACAAGGAGCACAAGGAGGCCGGCGTATCGCATGTCGATGGATGGATGGCTGTCTGGCTAGTGGCAACTGATACCAAATCCGTGGACTTAAAGCCGTATTTATACGGAAACCAGACCGTGTTTGCACCTGCCAAAGACACTGCTGGCCTGCTGATTTCTTTCACCTTTTCATTGTTGTGTCTCTATAAATGTTTTTATTTAACCTTTCTTTCCATTTGCAGTGTCTTTTCTTTTTATTTATTTATTTAGGTTTCTGAGTTATTCGTTATAAGTTAGACTTTGACTGTAAATATCTCTTTTAATAATTGTTTTCTCTATTTTTTATACTACAAAAATCGTTACAGATTTATTTAAAATTTATATCTTTCATAATTGTGCTACACATAATCCTATATCAATTATTTTTCAAATTATTGTCATAAATTTTGTTTTACTAATTCTTAAATCCAATAAATTAAAAGTCAAATATGTGGTTTAATACATTTCATAAAATAAATAAAATAATGATAAAATAAAATATTAAATAATTAATAAATATTTATATATTTATTTACAATCACTATGAAAGTTATAAAAATAATTCTACTTAATTCATAGTAAATACCACAACTTATAATTATAATAATTTCACAATAATTCTCCGATCTTAGGACTACATTTGCCATTAAAAAAATATTAAAAAATTATTAAAAAACCACACATATTATATTTTTTTTTGTAGTGCATTGTTATTATTATTTTGTGCGCATTAAATAAGTTATAAAATTAGCCCCAAAGACTGGCCTGGCAACTTGCGTACTAACTATTTGAACAATTGCGAAAATAGCAAAGTAAATTATTCTTTGTTTGGCAAAGTACGAAAATGCTTGCAATTCTGTAAAAGTCACGGAGGACAAATTAATAGAAACACAATAAAAATTGCTATTAAAATCATTTGTGTTTTTCCTGTAAAGAAGTTCATCCCTTTAAAAGTTTAAAGATTTTATAAGCAAAATTTCACATTGCAAAAAATTTAAGTTGCACTTAAAGCTAAAATTCTTTGTATTTATTTTTAAGCTCTGGCTTTGTGGAGGCAGCCTTTATTCTCCAGGTCACCTGACTCCTTTCAGACTTTATTTTTGCATACGTCTTGTCTGTGTGTGGCTATGTCAATTATTTAAACATTTGTCCATTTTCTGTTCAAGTTTATTTCTGTGCGAATTTTTTGTTTTTGCAAACTTTCTCTCCCACTTGTTCAAAGACTCTTTTGTGGCGCGGTTTAAATTTAGTATTTCGCAATTATTTTGCGGAAATATTCCAGACAAAATTCACTTTGGCCTTTGCAAAAAAAAAAGCTGCTTAAATAGCATCGATTGCGTTGATTATTGGCTTACGTGCGGGCTTATTGGTTAATTAACTATTTTTATAAATTATATATTTAATCCAAGCGGCTGAATGAAAGCGGGATTATTCTTAGAACTCAATTAAATCGTGTGAATTTTTTTTTGTGGTCTCTACCTTTTTTTGTATTCTGTATTGAATATCGCAGTATTTGTTTAAATAATAAATTAAATAAATTCTCTTGACATGTTTTAATTACAATTTATTTAGACTTTAAAAGAAGCCCAAAAGTAACTCTTTAAATTAATTTAAATATATAAAATTGGCTTTAGGGTGTTAAGTTATAACTAATTCCAAAACTTATTATTTTATTCTTAGCATCTCCCAAAAGTATAATATATTTTGTGTTGTATTTAATAACAATTTCGGCAGCTGCTTTATTATTTGTTTGGTTTATTAAATAAATAAACAATTAAATATTTTGGAGGCCCTCACCCATTTTTATACTTTTTGATTAAATGACAAATAAAAGTTCAATGGAAAAGGAAGGAAATAAATTGTACTGATATTTATTATATATTTACTATTTAGTATTTATTGTATTATTTACTTACATATATAAAAAACAAGTCACTTTTTAATCCTTATTAATTGTTTATATATCTCTTAAATTCAGAATAAAAATAAAATTATTTAGAAAGTGTAAATATGGCTTTGCTTTTGTTAAGCTTTATTGTTTTCTTTATTTAAGAGATGTATATCTAAGTAAAAAGATCGATATTATATTATATGTCACTAAAATACTGATCCCAATTTCATAGCCAAAATAGTATAAACTTTGATATACCAAAAATTAGATATTGACAGAATTAATAAATAAATATAATTATAAATATAAAAAAAAGATCTGATATTGTAATCAAATATTTCTCTTAATATCAAAAATATACAAAATCGTGTAAACTTAACCGAAAAATAAATATCGAAAAACATAGCATTCAACATTTATATAAAAATTATTTAAAAATACCTTAAAATTGTTTTAAATTTATTTGTTTTGCTTCAAAGGGAATTTCGATTTATTGCAAAGTTAAAATATCGATTTATATCGATATAGTATTAATATATTTATATATTTTCTGGAAACCTTATTTATTTTATTTAATTTGGTTAACAATCTATTTTTTAAAGCTTCCCATTAACCAAATCAGCATTCACAATAATTTGTACAAATGGCAATAGTTATCGATAGTTTTCAAGATCACTTGATTTTTATTATTATCATTAATCAACACTAAAAACAAAAACAAAAACAAACAAAATCAGGCATTGCTTAATACTGAAAGTAATCGTGCTTCTGGTAGTCCGTAAAGGAGTCAATATAGTCCTCGGGATGATAGTCCAGGCTATTGTAGAACACATCCGGTTCGGTGAAGTCCTCCACTCTGTAGAGGAACTTGCAGATGATCAGCCAGGGCAGGAGCCAGAGGAGAAGGAGGGTCTTCATGTTCGCACAAAATCCGTGGAGCAACTAATTAAGGGGAATCGCTGACGAGCTGCAGCTCCCAGCTTTTATGGCAGCCATGGCGGCTCACATGTGGGTCAGTTTGAGCAGCTGCCGCTTGGCCCTCGCGAATATGTCGGCAAATATGTGACTAACCCAGTTGCCTCCACATCCCCACAACCATATAGGGTACTTTCGGGCGACAAATACAGCGAAAAAATGGGTGCTTAAGAGCGGCAGAGTAGTGGTCCTTGGGGCGCTTATGGCAGTTGGAAAGGGGAATTTAAATGTTGATTGGCACAGCAGTGAGTTTGGTTTAGAGAGTTTGCAGCTTTAATTAATATTGCAGGATTTTTTTTTAATAAAAAACATAGATTTTAATAGATTTTTTGAAGTTAAGTAAGGGAAAAAGGTGCTATGAGTTGCTTTTATATAAGTTTATTAAGGATTAACCCTTAAAATCTATGTTATTTATTTTAAAAATTCCTTCTTTTTGAGTGAAAATATGAAATTTTTGAAGTTTTTTTCTATTAATGCTATAAAGTATATTTAATTGTGTAAATTTTGAAGAATATTTGGTTCAAATTGAAGTTAAAAATACTAAAAACATTGCTGTTGCCGGTTTTTTAAACTCACTTTGGGAAAATAGCATTTTGAGGTGTCTTTACTATTTTCATAAAGAATTATCTTAAAGCCAAAAAATCAACCAGATTTTATTTCTGGAAATATTTTTCCTATCCCCTAAACCTACTGATTTTTAATTGGTATTTTTCTTAATTTTTGGAAACGTTTAAAGGATAAAAAAGTATTTTTTTTAGATATAAAATAAAACAAGAAATATTTGTAGCAGTTATTGTAGCTTAGCTTAAGTACCTTCACTTCAAACCCATTTATTTCTACTTTTATATCTAATAAGTAATCAAATTATACAATAAATAATATTATAAATATTTAATTTACTTATTAATCTTTTATCTTCTTTCTATTTACTTGCAGCTCTCCCTGTAAACAAAGATGCCTTGGTGGCCACGCAGATAACTCCTGATCGCAGTGGGAATGATGCGTTTGGCGCGCTTCACGCAGAGTTTCTCGTTTAACAAGAATGCGGCCAAGGTGGAGGGGGGGGGACTTTAAATTAATTTTAAAAATTTAAAAACTAAATACTAAATATTGATTTGAAAATTTTTATGCTCCATTTACAGCATCGCGGCAGCGGCAGCAGCAGCAACGGGAACGGAACCAGCAACGGCCAGAGCTTAGGTGGCAGCTGCAACGCCAACGGCCTGGCAGCCAGTGGAGGCGTTGGAGGGGGCGGCGGCGGCGGCGGCGGCGGAGGAGGTGGGTGCGGGAGTGGCCGAGGTAGCGGCGGCGGCAGCGGCAGCGGGACAGGCGCATCCGGTAGCGGAAGCGGTATCGGCAAGCGGAAGTCAAAGGCGCGAACAAAGTGCTTCGGTGGCACAGTGTTTCGGTGTTGCCTCCCTTGTCGCGGGGGCGGCTCCGCAGCCCCCGCCACAAGTCCGCCCCAAACTCCCGCCCAGACGCCGGACGAGCTCAAGGCCAGGCCGGATAATTATCAAGAGAAGCCGCAGGACAATCAGCAGCCGAAGCAGCTGGAGAAGCAGCCAGCGGCGTCGGAAGGTGCCGACGAGGAGCAGCAGCAGCAGCGGGAGCGTCTCCTAAGCAATCCCGATCTATATACTACCAGCGGCGAGAAGAAGCACTCTCTGGCGGAGACCATCAATACGTCGGTGACCACGCCCATCTCCCTCAAGACCCTCATCAACGACGTGGACGAGGAGGAGCTGCTGGGGCAGCAGCTAAGCGCGGCGGATATAGCAGCGGCCAGTTTGGCCAGCGGCCTTGTGGCCCGTCGAGCGGAACCGGAAACGCTGAGCGACGCCAGTGTCTCACCCACGGCCGTGGTCCAGCAGCAGCAGCAGCAGCAGCTGGCACAGCCACCTGCCCACCTGGTCACCAACATAAACACCACCAACATAGCCTGCACCGGCAGCCTGCTCAGCCAGGTGACGCTGTACAGCAACAGCCCCGTCAATCCGACGCCAAATCCCACCCAAGGCCAGGCCCAGAGCCCGAGCACGAGTGCGAATCCGAATCCGAATACGAATCCCAGCCAGAATCAGAGCCAGAATCCCAACCAAAACCAGCAGCAGCGTTGCAGCTGCCAGCCGCAGACCTCGCCGCTGCCGCACATCAAGGAGGAGGAGGAGTCCGAGCAGGCCAACTCCAGGCAGCTGTCCCTCAAGGAGGACCAGCAGCCGGAGCAGCAGCAGCAGGAGCAGCAGCAACAGCTGCCGCCCATTACCATAGCCAGTGGCTATTGTGGCAGCTGCGAGAGTGTCCACCACTCGTCGGCCACCTCGTCCTCGGGTGGCACAGCGCCAGCAGGCAGCCAGCAGGCCCAAGAGTACATTGCAGGTAAACACACTTTTAATTCATTAATAAATTTATTGAATATTAATTTAACAATAAATTATATATTTGCAGGCACCTCCTCAACACCCTCGCCGCGCATCAAACTCAAGTTTCGTAAACCCCACAAATCCTGCTGGTCACGCATTGTCCTTGCACCAATTGGTTCCGCAGGCGGCTCATCGTCCGCCGGCGGCTCCACCGTCATTGGTAGCAATTCGAACGAGACTTTAGCCTCGAGCAGCACCACCGGCGGCACTGCCACCACCACCCAGAATAGCAGCAGCGCCAGCGTTGCTGCCCATCATCGTCTCACCTCGTCGTCGGCCTCGGCGCTTGCCTCATCGCATCCGAGCAACTCGCAGCTGCTGCCCACCAGCAAGATGCAGGCGGAGCAGGGTTCCATCGGGGACCTGCAGAAGTATCACAGTCGGTATCTCAAGAACCGTCGTCACACGCTGGCCAATGTTCGGTGAGTGGCAAAAATTTTATTTGAGATTAAAAAGTGGGGAAAAATAATTAAAGGTATACCTTAGACTTTGTTATGAGTCCATTTCTGGGGTTAATGTAACCAATGCCATTTTAGCATTTGGAAAACAATATAAAGGCTCGAAGTCTACATTTTTGAACATATAAATTCTTATAAATTCTTATAAATTCTTATAAATTCTTATAAATTCCTAATAAATTCTTATAAATTCTTATAAATTCTTATAAATTTCTATAAATTCTTATAAATTCTTATAAATTCTTATAAATTCTTATAAATTCTAATAAGTTCTTATAAATTCTTATAAATTCTTATAAATTCTTATAAATTCTTATAAATTCTTATAAATTCTTATAAATTCTTATAAATTCTTATAAATTTTTATAAATTCTTATAAATTCTTATAAATTCTTATAAATTCTTATAAATTCTTATAAATTCCTATAAATTCTTATAAATTCTTATAAATTCTTATAAATTCTTATAAATTCTTATAAATTCTTATAAGTTCTTATCAATTCTTATAAATTCTTATAGGTTCTTATAAATTCTTATAAATACTTATAAATTCTTATAAATTCTTATAAATTCTTATAAATTCTTATAAATTCCTATAAATTCTTATAAATTCTTATAAATTCCTATAAATTCTTATAAATTCTTATAAATTCTTAGAAATTCTTTTGAAAGTTTGTACTTAGTAAATAGTGGTGTTTTCAGCAATTAGAAAACCCTTCTAACATCTCCACTTCCCTCAGTTTCCTCCGACTTTAATCAGTCGCTTTTAATAATTATGAAAACTTTTCGCCTGACCTTCAAAGTGTCTCCAAAAATGTAGCAAAAACCACATATAAAAAACATAACATTTTTGGCAAATTTTTTAAAGAACAAAAACTTCTAATTAGTTGACTTTTTTTGGCAATGTTTGCACAACTGCTGTGTTTAGCTTGTTTGTCGGAGAGAGAGCAAGACCGAAAGCACGTCACTTTTGGCCAGAAAACACAACCAACTAAGCCAACTAGCCAGACCAGAACTGAAAAGTTAGGCCCAGGCCAATGAAGACAGGCAATTAGCGACTTACAATGAAATCAATTTTCAGTTAGTCGACTTAATCGAATTAGAAAAGTTTAAGTTTAAGTGACAGAAACTTTGAGTCACCGCAGGAAGTTGTCGGCCAACGAAGAAAAGCTGTTGATTTTCCCTGTAAACGAATACGAGAGAGACTAAAGGGGATTGGAATTGAGATTTTGAATTGGATTTGGTTTGGCTTTGGCCTGGGCTTTGAGGGTGGCCTGTGTGTGTGCCTTCTGTCTGTATAAGTTATAGCTTTGGCTCTCAAAATCAAATGGATAATTGAACAGATTGTGGGCTCTGTGTCTTAAGTGCCAGTCAGTTGATATAAGTCATCGATACCGACACCTGTTGTGAGGGGTTTTGTGCTGGCATTTTTCACAATTACTTATTTGTTGCATTTCTTTGAGCTTATTTTTTGGAATGTCCTGTTACTTTTCTTGTTTGGTTTTGACAAGACTTGATTATTATTTTATAAGGGATGCTGCCAATTAGGTTAAATCTGCATTGATGGGTTGATTTCTTTGTTTTTCAAGTGAAATAAAAGCTGTTTCTATCTACATACATAAATTTTTATATTGAATTTTATGTTTTATCCTATAAATTTTTTAATTTATTTTGTATGAAATAAGTTTCATTAAATTATGTGTTTTTTTAATAATTGTAGAGGTCGTTAATGTGCTGTTGGAAAGAGTTGTTGAAAAGTGTTGTTGAAAAGTGTTGTTGAAAAGTGTTGTTGAAAAGTGTTGTTGAAAAGTGTTGTTGAAAAGTGTTGTTGAAAAGTGTTGTTAAAAGGTTTTCTTAATGTTTTTGAAATGTTTTCTTGGAGTTTAATCTTAAGGTGTTGTTAAAAATTATTGTTGAAAATTGTTATTGAAAGGCTATGTAGAAAAGTGTTGTTGAAAAGTATTGTTGAAAAGTATTGTTGAAAAGTATTATTGCAAATTACAAATTTAATTTAATACAGAATTAATTAATTAGATACAGAAAAATTAGAAAGTGCTTTTGCCAGGTGTTGTTGAAAAGTCTTGCTTAGTCGTATGGTTAATAAACTTAGTTATGAGTTGTTGTTGAATGGTTGTTGAGAACCTCTACTGGAACCCACTGCTTCCCACATATTTTTTCAATGCCTTATGGCATTTTTTAAGCCCTACAATTGCTTTCCTGGCTGCTCTTTGTCCTGATTTCCCTTTACAATGGTTTATTTTTATTCGCTTGGCATTTCTGTACGCTGTTTACGATCCCGCTGCCGTTGGCATATCAGCCTGAATTCCCTGAATTGGCAAGGCAGATTGCATTTTTTTAATTTCCAACGAAATATTCATTTCCACGGGCTCCTCCTGACGGCGCAGAATGCAACGTAAATGTTGTCCCTCCGAAGCACACACCAACCAATACACCAATCAATTATTTAAATCATGGGAATAAACAAATATAAAAAAAAATACACACATTCACATATTTATTGTGCAAATTCTCGGTCTCTCTCTCTTTTTTCATAAATGATTTTTATGTGTGGAAAGAAGTTTAACCACGCCTCCTGGCATTGTTGTTGTTGCGGCGCCTGTTGCTGTTGTTGTTGGTGCGGCGATTGCTGTTGTTGTTGCTGTTGCTGGTCCTGCGATTGCTATTGTTGCGCCTCTTGGCAGCTGCCTGTCGCTTCCTGTTGCTGTTGTTACTGTTGTTGCCATTGCGACGTCTGTTATTGTTGGCCTTCCTCCTGTTGTTGTTGTTGTTGTTGCTGTTGTTCCTCCTCCTGCGCCTGGGGGCGGGAGTGGGAGTATCATCGATATCGGAATCGCCATCATCAGAATCGGATTCATCGGCTCCCGAAGCATCGGAGCCATCATCCAAATCGCCGCTATTGCTGCCCGAGCCCGAAGATGAGGAATTATCCGTGGTGGGTGCTGAGGTTGTAGATCCTACTGCCGCCGCGGTGGTTTCATCTTCGCCATCGGCATCGGCATCGGTATCGGCACTGGTATCATCGGCACTGGTATCGGCATCAGTATCGGCGCCCATTATCGTGGCTACAAAGAGCCCGAGGAGCAGGAAACTCAACAGCAGCTTGTTCAACTTCATTTCGCGAGACCTTGTCTATCTTCTCTGACAGTTTGTCTAGCGTCTATTCGCAATTTATAGACAGAGTTCCAGGCAGCGGTTTCTTGTTTGCCCAAGCGAAGGTCTCAATAGCGAAAAAATTAACAAAAAAATAACACAAAAAATCTGTGGAAACAAATGTTGATGGAGGGAAACAATAGAGGCGAGGGGTGACGCCATTGGGAGAATGAAATTAGAGAGACTTGAGTTAGGGGATTTTTTCTGGCAAGTTTCTAAGCATTAAATATAAATTTTAAAATACATTATCAAATTAAAAACTCTAAAAATCAAGCTAAATATATACAAGAGTATAAATGAAAGCAAACAATCAATTAAATTCAAACAGCCACGTTTGATTTGTGGCACACGCAATTTTTCCACAACTCTAAGCCAAAGTAAAAAACTTAAATAAATAAAAATAAAAATAAATACAAGCAAAAAACCAAATATTTTGAAACAATGACAAAAGAAAACAAAACGAAACTTCGATGATCAATATGGCAATTATGGCAAAAAGGTGGAGCAACACCAACAGCCAACAGCTGCGGTTAAGTAAACGAAAGAAAACCAACTCGTGTTGGAGTTGAGTTGAGTTTGGGTTCTCGCAGGCCAAAAATGGAAAACAGACCTTTTAATCCTGTAAATATTTGAGGAAGACCAGCACGAGGCAGCAGCGTGTCCACTTGAAAAAAAAGTCTAATCAGATTTTCAGCACTATAAATGTTTACATTGAATTTAAAACTTAAATTCTTAGCTGTCCCCATTTATTTTTAAACTTTGAATTACATATAAAATTTGTTGTTATGTTGTTAAATTTTCCTGCCATTATGTAAGTCTATTCAGTTTCTTTTTCTTCAAGTGCAAGACAGTCTTGTAAGCTAGGAATGCATTGTGTATATAAAGGCAAGTCTAAGGTACTCAAGTTAGCATTTAAGATGCACTTTTCAGTGCTCGTAGGTTTCCTTTTGGTGGTGGGGCTTTCACTGGTAAAGCCCTCTGTGGTGCCCACCACGAGGCCAACGCCAAAGACTACGGAAAGACCAACCAGAGCACCTACTCTACCACCAACAACTAGACCTCCCACTAGACCTCCCACCTCACCAACTACTCCGCCGCCTTGCTCTTGCGACGATACTACTACGCCTACACCTAGTTGCAGTCCAGAGCCACCCATTTGTGATACCACCCCAGAACCAACTTGTAGTACATGGCCCCAAATCACCTGCTCACCACCACCCACCTGTCCGCCGACGATCACCTGTCCACCTACGGTTACCTGTCCCCCTACGGTTACCTGTCCCCCTACAGTTACCTGTCCACCATCATCAGAGTCTACTGTGCCCACTCAACCATCAACATGCGTACCACCACTGACCACCCGTCGTCCACCAATTACCGTCACCTATGTGACCCGACCACCGATCATTATAACCACAGAAATGACGACTACTTGTACACCAGAGCCACCGATCACCTGCACCACGGAACCCACTTGCACCCCAGAACCCACCTGTACCCCTGAACCCACCTGTCCACCACAACCAACTTGTCCCCCAGAACCCACCTGCACCCCAGAACCCACCTGCACCCCGGAACCCACTTGTCCTCCCCAACCCACCTGCTCACCTCCACCCTCGTGTCCACCACAACCAACCTGTACTCCAGAACCCGAAGAGTGCACCACAATGAGGCCGACCTGTAGGCCTCCAGTTACCTCATCGCCAACCACACAACCCACAGTGCCCACTCGTCCGACAGTTCCCTGTGCACCCACTTGCACCACACCTCCGCCACCCTCCAGCGAATGTACAACAGCACCTACGGAACCGAGTACTAGACCAACCAGACCAACAGAAGGACCTACCGTCCGACCAACCAGACCAACGAAAGGACCTACTGTCCGCCCGACCCTACCAACCAGGGAACCCCCAACGAAACCAACTAGAGAACCCCCCACAGAACCTCCCACCAGACCAACCTGTGAAACGGAATCCACGGAAACTACCACCCAGCCAACAACCCAACCGTGTTCCTGTCCCACACCCACTCTTTCCACCGTAGACTGTGCACCCACTTGCACCACTTTGAGGTGGCCAGAAGAGACCACTGAAGAAACCACAGAAGAAACCACAGAAGAAACCACAGAAGAAACCACAGAAGAAACCACTGAAGAAACCACTGAAGAGACAACTAAGCAGTGCTCTTGCGAGGAAACTACCGAACAGCCGTCGTGCGGAAACCCGCCCGGCCATCAACCAGGGCCAAAACCGAAACCGAAACCAAAACCCAAACCTAAACCTAAACCAACACCAAAACCGAAACCCAAACCCAAACCCAAACCACAACCAAAGCCTAACCCTAAGCCAAATCCTAAGCCCAAACCTGAGTCAGGATGTGAATGTATTTGGGAGTCTTTAATCTCTCCACCGGATTGCCCCAAGCCGAAGCCGAAGCCCAAACCTGAGCCAAGACCCCCAAGCAAACCCCAACCGAAACCCAAACCATGTTGAAGAATTAGACCGTAAAGGAACCCCATCTAGGATCCTGCTTGTGTGAATTATTAATTTCTATATATTTATAAATACTATTTTTTTTTTTTGTTATTTAATATTAATCTTTATACATATTAATATTTTTGGTAATAAATATTAGAGTAGAACAATTAATTGCTCAAATTGAAGCTCAGAACATTCAAATGCTGTCTGCTGATATTCCTCAAATAGTTGCCACACAAAAAGCAGCCTCTCACCGGCCCGCCAGGTGAATTCTTTTGTCCGGAACATTTAACGAGGGGCGGTACCTTATTTCCAGCCCACTAAACACAAATTACACATGCAATTGTCGCTGTCCATGGGCCCTGATGTCCCTCCTCCCTCCACCCCACTGACAATGCTGACAATTCCACAGATCCAGATCCCACGGACCCACATCGCGTGTGTTAATGTTGCCTATCAACGGGCGGAACACTCACTCTCTCTCGCTCTCCCTACACTGAAAGAAATTACTTTGAATTTAACTGGATTACATTTTTTCATTGCTAATTTTTTCTATGCTAATTTATTATTTTTACAGGATATTAAAATTTTAGTTAGTTATTTTAATATCTTCTTGATTAACAGCATCAATAGCCAAGTCAATGAAGCCATGTATGTCCGTGTGTCCGTCTGTCCTTTTGTCCGTCTGTCTGTCCGTCTGTGTGTCCGTTCGCCTGTCCGTTCCTACGCAAAATTATTCCTCAGTTTTAAAGCTATTAAAACAAAAACGTTGCATTATTTTTCTTATTTTAAACTTATTATTAAATAAGTCGGATTGCTAGAAAGATAGATTGGAAGACTATATCCTATAGGAAAAATCGAAAAATTTCTAAAAAAATATAGTTTTGCCGGTTTTTAATAATTTTTTTTTAAATATAAGAGAAATTTACAATACTTGGTTGTTTTTAAATATTTTTATTTAAAAGTTATATTCCTTTTTTGTTTCTCTTTAATTTTAAATTAAAAATTAAAATTATATATATAATTTAAAATTAAAGCGAAACAAAAAAGAACTAAATTATATATATAATTTAAATTATAAATTAATTTACCAAGAAGTAGATTTTTTTCTCTCTGTGCATTGGCTACTCCGCTCTGGCCCATTGTTTTTGCATTTTGCACGCCATTTCTGTGTGGCCACAGCGGAAATGAACCTGCTGACAATGCAGGCAACTGTACTTTGGCAGCGGCACACTCGCCGGTCCACGAGTGTGCGTGTGGGTGTGTGTGTGTGTGCGTGGGAGTGTGTAAGTGAGAGTGTGTACCGTGTGGGTGAGTGCAAAATGTTGTATTAATTTATCACAGGAAGAGCCTTGAGCTGACTCGTCCTCAATCATTCGAGGCTTCGGATTTTAAAGGAACATTTTGCAGGGAAAAAGGTGGGGGGAAAAGGTTCACCTGTTCGAAAGTTTAACTTCCTTTAAATATGCAAAGTATTTATATTAAAAATATGTTTATATTAAAGTGGAAATCTATTAAAATCCATCAACATCACATCTATAATAATTTAATAAAAAATAAATGTTTCTATTTACCTTTAAACTATAAAATAAACACAAAAATGGGCTGACAGTTGTTTAAATAATGCCACAGAAATTAGGCTAAATAAATGTTTAAATAGCTCTTCTTTTCTGCCTTTATAATAATAATAATAATGGTATATATATACAAATATTTTTATATATATGCATACACTTGGCCCCGATTTTAATTACTTCCATAATTGTGGGCGCCATCAGCCGTGTTGCATGCCCCATTTCATATTTCTTGGACAATTTGATTTACATAATCTTCATTGATGGCAATCATCTGTTGCGCACACGGGCCCCTTAACCCACTCTGAAGCTATTGAAACCCTTAACCCCCTAAGACCCACCAGTCATGCATTATTTAACTCTTTTGTGACATTTCCGCCCAACTTGGGGCAGGGACCTGGGACCTGGGACTGGGGACTTGGGGCCTGGCTCTCACAATAATTCACGCTTGAGTGGAGCTCCGTTGCTGGTAGTCATTGAACTTCAGCTAAATGTGTTTGGATATTATGTATATTATATATATAACAATGGGGGGGAGGAGGGGAACTCATAAAGGACGAGGAGCGCCTTGAGCCTGCCCCAAAATAACTCGCAATTAATCAATACGCCAGCAGGCCTTAAATATTGTTTTTTTTTTGTCTTCTTTTTGTTGGAATTAGATAATGAAATTTATTTACAAAATTCGATACGTTCAGGCAGATGAACGGAAATTTATGTATGCTTCAGGATTAAATATTTTGGAGAGTGAAAAATAAATACGACTTTAAGGAGATTGTGTTATTTTATGAATTAAATATATAAAGATATAAAATATAATTTGTAAGTTCTTTATTAAAATGGTTATATAAAATTATTTAGTTTTTTTAATTATTTTTATTTAAAAATATATTTTATTTGTTTTATATTTAGTGACATTTTAAACTTATATATCTTTGAATATATAATTCATAAAGTGGAACTATGTTTATTTTAATACAAAAAAAGCTAATTATCATTATTTTTATTTATAATATTTTAAATATCAATTATTTACATTTATAATATATTAATTTAATTATTTTATTAAAATTCCTTAAATTAATCAATTATAAATGCAAAATAATTCAAAATTTACGCCAAATCATTTTTCTTAAAAATTCGTAATATTTTTGACAAAATCTTGTTATTTTGTAATAAAAAGTATTCTTTTTAATAGATTTTTATTTAAATAAAGTTAAACATTTTGTCAAAATATGGTAATTATTTAAATTAAATAAAATCAACCAAATTTATTATTATAATTCTTTTGAACATTTTTTTATGGTCAGAAATTAAAAAAAAAATTTTTTTTTTTAAATAATAAGATACCTGTACAAGATGTTAAACATATTTATGTATATTTATTTTTTTTTATTCACAAATGTAAAGCAGCATATTTTAAAAAGTCTTTGAGTTTTTGAATATTTTCCAAAATTAGTAAAAAGAAAATATATATTTCAAGTCAAATAATATTATAATTCAAAATAAGCTTATTAAAATTAAAATGTATTTTTTTAATTTAAAAAATTCATAAAATTTACAAACAATTTCCTTGAATTTCCGCAACTTCAAGTCATAATTCAAATTTAACGTTAAGTATACGCCATGTGCAACAGCTTAAATAAGCTCGCTAAAAAAATATAGCTGCCCTGCAAAAGCTTTCACATTTATTTTTCCCAAAATCATAAAGCTTATTTCGAAAACTTGCACCTCTTGCTAGAAAAACCTTTCACCACACCTTCGCGAAGCTTTCCCCAGACAAATTTACCCGGGAAAATTCAGCTTCCTCTTGATTTCAGCCAATGGCAAAACCCTCAAAAGCTCAAAAAAAGCTAACCCCTTGGTCTCGCCACAAATCCGATCCCTCGCTGCTATTAGCCGGAATTGCGCGGAAATTGAGTACCATAACCTTGACATTCGAGGCGGACTAAGCGGAAGTGGGCCCAAAGGTTGGCCGCTGCTCCTGACAGGGCGCGTGGTCGGTGCCGGGTGCCTGGTAATCGGTGCTCGGTGCCCGGTGCCTCTTGCTTTTCAGCTTGCTGCTCCTCACGCTGTCCTCGAGGAGACAAATCAAAGAGTTCGCCACCCACACAAGCTGCCAGGAAAATAGAATCGTGCCGGTAAAATGGGAATACATGTATATTATGCACTTAGCAGCCAATTTCCCTCATCTCTTTGAGGCTGAAGGCCAAGGCTACACTAGGATAATAAAAAAAAAATAAGTAAAAAGTAAAAAAGGGGGTTTTTATTTTACTAAAAGATATTAATATTCCAGTCGAGCAAAAGTCAGAAATTACAATTATTTTTCATTTCAAAAATTGCTGTTCAAATTTAAGACAGAGATTTATATTTATTTTAATTATTAAACATTTTAAAGAATTTTTCAACTGCATAAATGTATTAAAAAAAGGTTTACAGAAAAGCGTTAGATATGAGTAAAAAAATATTGCAACTATGCAGTCAGAAAAATATTTATTTTTTTCTTTTTAATTAAAAAATATTTCTCCTAAAATTTAAGACCAAGATTTCCATTTCTTTGAACAATTCTCAAATTGTTTTTAATAAAATACAAGAAAAGCCTTAATATAATTTTTAAATAAATATATTTTAAGCCATGCAAAGTCGGTAAATAATTTATTTTTCATTAAAAAAAAAAACTTTACCACAAGTTAAGACACAGTTTTCCATTTATTTTAATCTTTATACACATTTTAAAAATTAATTTTTGTATCTGCATAAATAATCTACAAAAAGGATTAGTAAAAATAAATATATAATATAATAAAAAATAAATAAATATTTTAGCTACGCTACCTGAGGCAATAATTATTTTTATTGAAAAAGAAAACTTTTTAAAATTGAAGACAAAGTTTTCTTTTTATTTTAAACTTTTTAGATATATTTAACACAAAGATTAAATTTCTTTAATTAACGTTTTCTATTTTTTGTTTGAAACTTTATGAATTGTTTTATATTTTATTTTTGCAACTGCATTAAAGCATTGCTAGCTCTTTGCTTTTGTGCACCATTTTTGAGTGGATAGTTGCTACTGCGGTTGTCACCTGCCAGGTGATGCTGCAACACAGGATATTGCGGTTTGAGATGTGCAAAAGTCAAAGGTCTCTCTCTCTTTCTATCTGTGGGAGTTATTCAATGAAAATTCAGAGTTAGCTCGCGCTGGACATCAAAGACGTCTAAAAAACGTTAAAGAAATTTTAATTAAAAGATGTATACTTTATGGTATCAAAGATGCCTTCATATACTTTTTATAACAAAAAAAATATCTAAAGAAATTTCATTTCTAAAACATAAATGACAAGAAAATAAATATTTTCTTAATTATTTCATTTACTTTTCCTAGGGATTTTTTAAAGAACATTTTAAAATAAATTCCCCAAATAAACCGACATTAATTATGAATCGTATTTTACCAAAATAAAAAACAAGATTCTTGAATTTACAGAACCTTTATTTTCATTACCTTTCGTAGAAAACAAAGGGGAAGAACCCCCCTTGCAGGTGCAAGTCATATCTGTATTTATAAGTACATATATATTCGCATTCATGACTCAATTATCTGCAATTGTTATTTGTTTGTCCTCACTTTACATACGTAATGAAGTCTGGAGTTCAAGCAAATATTTTTCGTATTTTTCATGTGAATTTCTTGGGAAAAACATACCCGCCGCCCACCGTCCAAACTGAATTAATAACAAATTTTTCCCCTCTTTTTCTCCACCTTTCTTTTTCTTTCAGGTGAGTTTTTCATGCTTTTAATATCGTAAAAAATGGTGCTTAAATCGTAAGTAAAGAAATTTAAGTTAGTTATAATAAATTTAATAAGCTTAAGGTAAATATTTAATAATTTAAATGGGGCTACAGCTTTAAGTGAGTTAAAAATGTTAAAAATTAAGAAAGTTAACACATTTTCTCTTTTCGATTTGAGTGCTTATTGCTCTTTAAAACTTATTAATAATATTCTGGAAAGCCTGCTCATTAGGGACTCCTCTGGTTGCTAGGCTTTCGCTCTCTATTCTTCAATTTCTGCAACCTTCTGCCGGCTTCAACATCTAGTTGCATGTGGCACATGCACCACAGATGCCGGCCGGATGTCAGTTTGTCAATAATTAAGGGGCCACGGGGGACAGCGGCAGGCTGGGCCAAAGGTCCTGCCTCGACATATTCAATCAATTTCACTGACAGTTTCTATATATCTATACGCCGCTTTCAATTATGTTAACTATGAAATGGATACGGGGAATGAAGGTGACGAAGGGGTTACCGCGATATATATAGCGTTTTAATCTGGGAAAACCAAATGCAAACAATTATTTGGAAAACTCTATAGGCTTATGAGCTTAAAAATATATATATTGAAAGTGAAAATTGCCAACTAACCATTTTTTGAATAGTAAAATATATTTATTAAAGGGGAAAAAATTCTTTCTAACCATTTTTTGGCACAGTTAAATTTATATTAAATATTTTCTATACCTTTCCTGGTCAAAAAAATATTTATAAAGGGTGAAACTTCGTTTATATATAATTTTTTAATCAGTAAAATATATATTTTGATGATAAAAAACCTATCTAAACACTTTTTAATCATTTAAATATTAAAAGAAAATTATTTACTCACTATATTAAATCAAAAAACCTTCAGCAATTTAATAAATTCTTTAAATACCTTACATTTTGTCAATATAATTATTAAATAATACTCACAACACCTTAAAAAATACAAAATAATTTTCTTTTCAAATATAATAACTAAAATATACTCTTAAATATTGAAATACAAATAAAATAACTAAAATATAAGGCCAACCGACATCGACTTGTATAATCGCTTGCCCAACTTGGCTTCATTACGAAACTACGGCCAACTGGCCAAGTTAATTACGAAAGAGCGATCTTTCCATTAAACAAAGCAAAACACTTGCACAAACTCAATTGGAATGGAAATAAAAGAAATGAAAAGAAAAGAAATGAACAGGGGGAGAGCTGAGAAGAGGAGAGGAGAGGAGAACAGAAAACAGAAAAAAAAGAAACAAATGAAAAAGAAAAAAAAATATATATATATAACGAGAACAAACAAAGCCAAGTGAGCAAAAGAAGGAAGCAAACAATTTCGAATGCTGAAACAAAAATTGACTTAGAAACTTTAACTGCATAATGGAAGCTCCTCCCCCATCCCGGAAAAGCTGCGAAAAGTGGGTATAAAATTGAAAGCGGAAGTGGCCAAGGAGCCTGCCCAAGAAACTTTCCATTTCCATTTCCATTTTCATTGGGGAAAAGCCGGAGCGGAGCAGAGCGGCATTTATTCCCTGCAGCGCCTGATAAATGTTTGCTAATTTCGTTAATCATACGCCGCGTTGCCCGTGGCACACACATACATATATATTTCCCATTGTTGTCTACACCATTCGGATGACTAATGCTCTGGGGAAGCTAGAGCTGAGGCTGCATCTCGCCATCATCACGATTCCCATCACCATTTTGTTGCCAATGCAGCTTAGTCCCCGTCTCCGGGCTCCTGTTTTCCTACGAATTTTCTTTTTTTTTTTGTGCTGGCGAACATGTTAGCCTGGTTGACGAGAACCGCCAACTAACACAACCATCAACTGGCCAGGTTTTAGGCCAGGCAGCCAGCCAGGCAGCCAGCCGGCAACATGTTGGCTCGTCCAGGTCTATTTGCCGAATGCACAGTGGCCCGAGTGGCAGTGGCAAAAAACTACACCAAATTTGTACGATATTTTTCGATAATATACATTTTTTAAGGTGGAGTTTAATATGTTTATATAATTTTTTTTTTTAAGACATTAAATGTTATATTTCAACAGAGTTTGGCTTTCCAAAACTAGCTTCATTTCCTTCTCCATAATGTTTAAATATCTTTATGTTAAATTCGATATTTTTCGATATTTAAAAAATCGATTGATATTGGTAATGTAACACAAATAAATTAGTAAAAATGTTTTCGTTAATATCGATGTTCAATTCGATATTTTTCGATACTCAAAAATTTAATATGATAAGAAGCTTGATAGTTTTTTTATATATCACATATAAAAATAAAATTAAAAAATTCTTTTCGATAATATCGATATTTAAAGGCAATAATTTTCGATATTTTTTTTCAAATTTGAAATATTATTCCTTCTAAAATTTTTTTTATGATATAAAGGTTAAAGTTTGTTGTAAAATTTTACCTCTCTCTAAATTTACAAACCTAATTCCGATTCCTTTGGCTTCGATAACTACTACTATTGTTGCAAACAAAATGTGTTCGGGCAACCACGGCTTTGTGGCAAACATTCTGGCCGTCTGGCATTCGATTTGGTCTATTTGTTTGATTTACGCTTGCACATTGCCTGCCAATCGGCATCGAGAGCACAATTTTGGGATTTGTTTGGCTTTTATTTCTTTGCGAGCGTGCTTCGAACCTGTTCAAGTTCACGCGTGTGCGAGCATGTTCGAGCCGGGCAGCCAACCGATTTTGAAAGCATTTCCGACCGCTTATCGGGCCGCCAGTTCAGTTGCAAATCAGACGTCTATCGTGGGAGTCGAGGCAGCAGCAACAGCAGCAGCAACAGCAACAGCAACAGCATAAAGCATATCAGCATAAAAGCATCAAAGCATCAACGCATCAAGCAAACATCGGAGCAACACAACAGCAGCAACACATCAGCATCATCAACACCGGCAGCTCAACATCGTTCGTTCCCAGTGCGTTTCTTGACCACATTTGTTTTTTTTCCAAGTGAATCTCTTTTTTTCCCTGTGTGTGACAAAAACAACAACAAAAATACAGAAAATATATATACAAAAAAAGAAAATATATATAAATAACCAAACAAATCGAATACGAAATGAAGCAAATCAAAGTGCAAAGACTCTCCAGTGAAGTGAAGTGATCGCCAAATAGGAACTATCGCACAAAACTTGTTGCAGCCAAAGCGCTAAAACTTGTTGCAGGGCCCACCTAGACGAGACCTAGGAACCTATAAAAGGTAAAACCGAATAATCGCGGGGGTGTTTTCATTTGATCAAAGCAAAGAGTAAAGAAAAAATTAAAAGAAAAAAAAAAACAATAAAACGATCAAAAATAGGCAAATGACAAAGTGCCATAAATAGAACCAAATCGAAATTGAAAAAGTAACAAAAAAAAAACTAATCGCCTTTATTGATTGTTATCATTTGTTTCCCCTAAGCGATTCGCTGATTAATATAGCGGCCATAAATATTTGTTGTGTTTTTTAAAGCAGTAACAACAAAAAAACTAAAAAAAGCCATTGTTGATAAGTCAAAAATTGTGACGATGATTAATGGATGCTACCAGGGAAATGTAAGGAACAGCAAGGAAATGTAAGGTAAAGAGCAAAGAGGGTCTCCCCAAGGAGATTAAAGGAGATCAAAAGGAAAAGTTAAGAGAAAAGCTTAATCAGCAAATCAAGATAAGAATCAAGAGGTTAGGGTTTAAGATATTGACTAATACTTGAAGCTGAATCAATTTCTTAAAGATAAATATAACAATTTGCTGTAAATTTAAAGATTTGTAAAGAAATGGGATAAGATTTAGGGATTCTGAAAATGTTTCTCAGTCAACATAAAATGTATGTAAATGATTTCTGGATATTTATTATATATTAAACTATTTTTTTTATTAAATTAAAATATATAAAATTATTTAATTTTTATTTATTTATTTATTATAATTTAAAGGGTTTTGCAGTAAAAAGTAAGGCAGGGAGAGTGTACTTTGAGCTGTTATGATTCAGAGGTTGTTTCTTGGTCAATATAAATTTTATACAAATAATTTTTCAAGATTATAAGATTTTGTTATTTAAAATATTTAATTTTTTAATTTGCATTTTTTTTTTTGCTAAAAGTTTTAAAACTTTTTAATACAAAAATAAGGCAGAGAAAGAAGAACTTTGTTTTCCAAGGAATATAATAATATAATATAATTTTTCCGGTTATTTATTTAGTTTAAAATATTAACTGAAACTTTCTTCTTACTAAATTTTTATATTTCTACTTTCTATGAATTCAAAGATTTATAAAAAAAAGAAATCAAAGATTTATTAATAAACAAGTGAGTTTGATAGTAGGTAAATTCTGGATTTGCTTCTGAGTTCATAGAAAATTTATAAAAATAACTTCTCAAGTATCTAGTTACTTATGTTTTATTTATTATTTATTTTAATTAAATATTATTAAAAAAATGATCCGAAAAGCTCTTTAAATTTCTGATTAAACATTTTTTTAGCTTTGCCTTATTTACCTACAACAAATTCTCCCCACAGAATGCATTCCTTTTAATCACATAAAAAACATGAAAAAAAATAGAGCTCGACACACGCTAGACCGCTATCAATATTTACCCAAGCTTAGCGTTGTCTGCGAATTGCTAATTTCACATATTCCGCTGAAATCTTATCATCTCGAGTATTTACTCTCAAGAAGGAAAACCTAACACCCAGACTTATCTAGCAAATCGCACACTCCAACTGGAGAAGAGCTAATCGAAAAACTTGCGGCCAAGAGGTAGGGGTTTCCAGCTCCGAGGAGAGTTTTTTGAACCCAACAAACCGAAAACTTTCGAAGCTCGATGACTCAAATAAATCAAAGGCAAATGGCAAAAATATATACATACATATATGTATTAAACTCTATAAAAAATTGTGTCCAACCGGATATCAACCTGAAGAGGGTATTATATTGTGCTACTGTTTGTGTTTAAGTTTTGGTTTTATTTTATTTTTTATGTTACTTTGCCCTCCACTTAGTCAGCCAGCGAAATGCGGCCGTCTGTCTAAGAATTTTTGGCAGCAATCAAAATTATTATAGAAAGCATATAGAGTAGAGCCCAGCAACAACAACAACAACTCGCACAATGTCCCAAGAAAATTAACACATTTTGACGAACTTGTGTGTGCGGCTGGCAAAACAATTTAAAAATATGTTTATTTTCTTTTCTCCCCCTCTGGCTACCGTAAAACAAGGGAAATCTAGACAGCCAGAACGAAGTTTGAGTGCTCTTTTATGACTTGGAGTGGGGATTAAAATAAAGTTATATTCAAGAAAATAATTTTTAAAAATTACAAGGAAGAGAATTTGTTGGAGGAATTATAGTTTCGAGTTATTTAAATCTAAAAGTGAAAGCTTATTAATATTTTTAATACATTTAGAAGAAAGGAACATAAATATTTTTTAGGCTAGATAAATAAATTTAAAACCTTCAAAATTATAAAGATTTTTTGCAGAAAGTATTTAAGAATTTAATAAGAAAAAAAAATATAGCATATATTTTGTGCATTCAAATCAGTATATTAGAACTCCTTTAAAATATACGATATATTTTTTAAACATAAAGTAAACCATTATCTTTTTACCCAATCAATTTTGAGCCATTTTTTTCTAATAATCCTCGAAGAAATTAATTAAATAAAATTAAAACAAAGAAAATTGGTTAGCATAGAAGATTTTAAAAAACTAGAAAATATTATTTAGGGTTACTTTTGGGATTATTAAATAATTATTATTATAAATTACACATTAATAAATTTATAAGCTATTTATCTAACCAATTAAGAGCCCTTTCTCGTCTCTTAATAAACCAAGAACTCCAATAACTTAATAAATAGTTAGTATCTGGTAATCCTTTGAAAAAGTCGAACAGCCTTTGGCAATTCATAAGGAAAAATTCAGAAGGAAAAGCAAAAAAAAAAACAAAACCAAAAAGAAAAAGAGAAAATGTTGTACCAGAAGACAGAGGAACGCACATTCCCGTTGGCCTGAGGAATTCATCAAAATTGAAATGCTTGTGGGTCTGGTGGATAAGTGCTCCTCGTGTCGCATAATTAACGCATTCCCTGGGTGCAGCCTCGTAGTGCTTCCTCTCGGATTTGAGTGGACCGAGAACACATAATCATCATCATGGTGCTGTTAGCTGGGCTTAAAATTCATTTTGCTGGCAAGAACAGAAAAAAAAACAATATACAGGCCAACACAGAACCGAAAAACAGAACTTATTTATAAAACTGAGCAGTCGAGTGGATGAATATGCCGCTCCCCCTGCCCGCTCCACCCCCCCACATGGTATTATATTATTATTTTCTTGTTTTTTTTTTTTTCGGGCCCTGAAACGAACGA
>VNJU01000818.1:0-30581 GCA_008042675.1 Drosophila seguyi
AATTGACCAAGTTAAAATTTTTTTAATTAAAATTTACCGATCGTTCCTATGGCAGCTATATGATATAGTCGTCCGATCCGGCCGGTTCCGACTTATATAGTAGTGAGAGCATATAGAAGACTATCTGCAAAGTTTCATTCAGATAGCTTTAAAACTGAGGGACTAGTTTGCGTAGAAACGGACGGACAGACGGACAGACGGACAGACGGACAGACGGACAGACGGACAGACGGACAGACGGACAGACGGACAGACGGACAGACGGACATGGCTAGATCGACTCGGCTGTTGATGCTGATCAAGAATATATATACTTTATAGGGTCGGAAATGTCACATTCACTGCGTTGCAAACTTCTGACTAAAATTATAATACCCCGCAAGGGTATAAAAAGAGAATTTTGTATTTTGATAAAAACTTCCAAAGCAGAGGAATTTAGCTTGGACTTTGACTTCCTAACACCACTGGAAGATTGCAAAGAGTAAAAAGCATCACAAAAATGTCGATGGAAAAAATATCGCTTAAAACACTGATTCAAATATTCAAATATATTATTAATTATTTATTATTATTATTAATAATTTATTATTATTATTAATAATTTATTATTATTAATGTATTATTAAGCCAACTTAAATAAATGTATATATAATACATTACAATTTATTGCCTAAAAATCGTTCATCAGGTTTTGCTGAAATTAGTGCTTGACCTTTGACCTTTTGGCAAAAACAATTGCTCGAAATCGACCTTAACATTAATTAAAGTTCTATCCCAAAGCTTTAAGTTTAAAATTTTGTAAAATTGTAATAAAGTGTGGACACAAGTTTTTTTTTAAAAACGATTATGTCATGAGCAATATTTTTATTATTTAGTATGACCTTTTTAATGACTTTAGAATTAATTTTTTTTTGCGAATGAATTTGGGAAATTAGTTCATATTTTTTTGAACATTCTGAATAATTAAAGCTTCTTCATTCATTTGGTTGTAAAATATTTACTTCCTAGGCAGTGACATGTTAGCTTGAACCTTGAAAAACATTTAACAATAATTTATCTGTAAACATTGTCGGAATTAAAAATTTAATTGTATTTTTCCAATTTTCTCAAAGGAGGCCAAGGTTTGCTATTGAGCAATGTAACATCCGAACCAGGAAGTCCTCAGATGAACACCGAAATTGTTCCCCTTGAAATTATTTACTTTCACTGTCAATTAGGCAAGCTGTTCTTTTATTCTCTAAACAAATAGTAGAGGTCAGTCAACCGTAACCGCCCTGCAACCTTGACCCGAATGGCCAAAACAATAAATGTTGTAATGTCACCGCCCAGTGGAGAAGTTCCCAAAATCAGTCGTGTGCGTTCATGTGTGCTTTCTACTGCCGGCCAAAGTCGGCACGTGCTCAAAATGCTTAATTGCCCGAGTGCCTGGGACTAGTCCACACATGCTCGTGTTTTGTGGATGCCAACAGGTTCGCCCTGGAAATGCCTCTGGCCAGACACAAAGGATTCCGATGTGCTGGAAATGCTCATTTGAATTATTGTTAGCTCTATTTTTGCAAAGTTCCTTGCAGCCGAAAATAAATTTCCAGCAGAAGCTGCGGTCAGAGGTCTAGCCACGTGTCCGGTTCGAAGGCCTGGCCCAAAGCCTATTGGGAAACTTGGTTTTTTGTATGGCTCCCCACGAACCAAATGGGGTATTTTGCGCCAGATAGCTAAATTGCAGTCCACACCTATATGTGTATAATTAACCAACCAGTGCAATTGGCTGCCCTTCGGGTTTTGTGCTGGCCCTCGAAGACCTAAAGCCCGAAGAGCTACCAACTAATATTTCTCAGACGCTTATAATGGGCCAACGGCCGCCGTGCCTACGGAATATTAAGTAGCCGCCGCGGTGGCCACTCAGCGGTATAAATATGCCAGTGGCCGCCTTCGCTTGTCATCAGTCAGCTCTTTGCTTTCAAACCAACCGAAGCACAGCTTTAAATCAAACGCTAAAAAACCTTCATCATGTTCAAATACGTCAGTTTCTCACTTGGTTGCCTATTTGCTTCCTACGGATTATCTAATTTTTGTAATTTTTCCCGTAGGCCGTTCTCATCTGCGCCGTGATTGCCTCCGTCGCTGGCAAGCCAGGACTGCTCCATGCTCCTCTGGCTGCTCCCTTGGCTGCTCTTCCAGCGCCGCTGATCGCTGCTCCTGCTCCTGTTGTCACGGCCGCCAGCAGCCAGGTGGTTGCCCGGACATTCAATGGCATTGCGGCTGCCCCTGTGATTGCCCCCGTACCAGTTCCTGTGGCTTCGGCTCCAGTTCCCATCGTGCGGGCTGTGGCTCCTGCTCCAGTCCTGAGAACCTTGGCTGCTCCCTTCGCTGCTCCAGTGGCTGCTCCTTTCGCTGCTCCAGTTCCAGCTCCCTTCGCCGCTCCCTTGGCTGCACCGCTGGCTCCAGCCCCCATCTTCAAGGCAGTCGCTCCTGTAGCCGCTCCATTCGCAGCTCCTGTTGCCACCCCATTCGCCGCACCTTACTCCCATCCCTACGCAGCACCAGTTTTGGCCAAGTACGCTGCTCCCCTGGCCTATTCCCCAGCTCCGTTGGGCTATGCTGCGCCCGCATTGTGGTGAAAGGGAACATACGCCCACAGAGACCCCAGGAATTAAGTAATCGATTGTGTGTTCAATGACTGATAGTCCTTAATAAAAATCGTTTAAATTGGTAAAAAAAAAAAAATTGGCTATTGTTTTTTCACCATATGGGCTTTTTTATGATTTCCAGGGGAGGGTATATTTGGCTAACTGGTAGACTTTGAGGAGAAACATTGTAAATTTAAATATGACCTTACATATATTAAATTTCCAAATAAAATAGCTTATGACACATCTAACCATTTTGTTTGACCTATTTTGACTATAAAAGTATTACTTGAACCCGAATTTAAACAAGCAAATCCAAAACTCAGGTTATAAAAGAAAATAATACCGATTAGCAATCGCCAGTTGTAGAGTATTGAACCATTGCCCTATTAGTGTGCCATGGGTTTTCCATCACCTTTTCAGTTCAGCTTTCCCTGTATTTCGCTAGTTCCCTCTATGAAAGAGGGCACCCATGTAGAGTCAATCGTTCGTGTCGCTTCGTCGTCCTTTATTCAGGTCATTTGTGTTTTATTGTCCCACATTGGCTTGGTCTTCGGTTCTAAGAATTATGGCACACATCCTTGGTGTGTGGTTTTTCGGGGAACAAGGCGGTTGCTGGCTTCTGGAGAGAGGCTCAGTTTTTTATTTGCCATCCATTTGGCACCTGACTAACAATGCCAGAATCGAGGCGGAATGAATGACCAATAAATGTTGGAATTCTTTTCGGTTTTTCATTCCCTCCGATTCTTTAAAGCCTGGAAACTAGTGTTGATGTAGTGGCTTAAAGCTGAAGTTTGCCCGGAAACACAGCGCAACAACAGAAAAAAAAAGGAAATTAGGAAAGTAGCGGGTAGAAAGCGAAAACTTAAACAGCAAAAGAGATAAGAGGCAAACATACACGCAATTCCTACACTAGTAAAGCCTCTTTTCCTCCGCCTCCACCCCCTGAGCCGCGAACTTTTCCCGGATTTTCCCTGGGCTGAGGGAAATTTTCCATGTCGACGTTGGTTGATTTTCAACAGCAGCGCAAACGCAGCAAAGTTTATCCTCAATTAAACTTTTTGTTGTTGCGTAAAATTGCGCTTGAAGTTGGCCGCGGAATCTGTCTCTGTGTGAGTCTGCGTATGGGGTGAGCTCACATGTACACGGTAAAAAATTATGGAAAAAGCTACTTTATCCCAAAAGAAAATATCTTGACAAGGCCAAGCTGAAAGCGTGCGTTCTATAAGTACCAGGACCGACCAGAACAGTTTCATTTTGATTTGAATATTGAAGGTAGATTGTTATGACAGTTTTTGTGATAGTTTAAAATATAAAAATCAGATTATATATTTTTTAAATCAAACAGAGATTATGCATATCTCACCATAAAATAC
This sequence comes from Drosophila seguyi, assembly GCA_008042675.1. Lineage (NCBI taxonomy): Eukaryota > Metazoa > Arthropoda > Insecta > Diptera > Drosophilidae > Drosophila > Drosophila seguyi. The sequence goes on from VNJU01000818.1 coordinate 4,004, forward strand.
TGTTCCTCCACAATTCTGACCTTCTTCAACATGTTGGTAACAGCTTCCTTAGAAATATATTTCCAATGACAAAGAAAACCTATAGCCTTAAGTCAGACACTGGTCTAGCTCTCTTTTGTCCTGTGTATATAAGTGTGTGTGTGGGATAGGCCATACGTCAAGCTCAGGACCCCTGCCGCACTACCAGCCGTTCGCATCTGCCCATCTCGCCCCCCTTCCCAATCCTCTTCGCATCTTATCCGATTCCCACTCCCATTCACCATCTTCATTTGTTGGCTTAACTTTTAACTCCACTTGCCTTAATTTTCGGGCCAATTTTATTGTTGTTGCTCATCTGCTCGGCACAATTTTTTGGTAATTTCCGCCCTTGTCTGCAGATGAAGTACTCTTAACAACCACTCGCTCGCTCTTTGTGGGAGGTGGTTTCCTAACCATTCGAGCCTTAGAATTTCATTAGCTCGCTTCGTATGCGTTTTAATTTGTTGCATCATTGCCTTGTCGAGTTTTTCTTTTAATTGATTCAATATCAAGTTCTGTGCCCGACCCCCCACCCTCCCTCTCGGAGTCTGCTTTATTCTCAACTGCTGCCGCTGCGGGCAAAAAGTTTTTAATGCATATTTTCAAGTAATTACCAAGACTTTTCCATTAGGGTTTGCGAAATGATTAGCGCGTTCGAGGGCTGCGGTGCAGTGTTCTTCATTAGGCAGAGCTTACATAATATAATAGTATTTTTGCAATTTAAATGGGAAGTGAATTAACTGGGGAATTACAAAAAGGTATTATGCAAGCCGCATGTGTTTATATATACCACACTACTACTTATTGTAAGTCTTTTCCAAATAATATATTATTTTTGTGTTTATCAATGGATCATCCGGCTCGAAGGACCAAAATGTAAAGATGTACTGCTTGAGTATTAGTATGAAGCTAAAAGCCTTTCTAAGATTTTCGATATAAATATAATCCAGGAGTTTCTGCTTTTGGTATAATCTATGATCTAAAGAAAGATCTCAATGCACTGAGCTCGGCTATCCATATGTCCATATGTTCCTTCTGAACCATCTATTTCAAGGTTCTCTGATAATATTCGCTACTCTTTTCGATATTTGCCGTACATATGTGTAAACTAAGCGACAAAAAACATATGCACACACTAAAGTCTTAAAGGACTCGAATGTCGAATCCAACAGGAAATGAGTGTGTCTGTGCGAGTACATCGCTGAAATCCAAGCAGACAAAGCGAGCGAGGCGTTGGTCGGACCCGTTTCCGGTTGCGGTTGCTTAGCCCCCATGGATCCCGGATCCAGGAGTCTAGATCCTGGCCGGGGCTCGGAAGCGGGCCTTGGCCAAATAACGGCACTCAGTCACTCAATGCGGTTGCTTAGCCTTTCAGCTACAGACCGCAAAAATCCAGCTGCCTTTTCTGGCTCTTGATATGACGACAGCGGAACGAGGACGAAGCGCATTGCACGGCGTATACGCAATACACAGGGAGAAATTAATGTGATTTAGAGATAGTTTTCTAAACCATTACGCATATTATTATACTTGTATTGCTGTCTGAGTTGAGTTGATTAAGCTTTATATATATCAGAGTGGTACGATTTCGAAGGGAAAGCTCGAAACACTTTTTGATTTTGCCAAACGATTTTTCGGGCGGTGTACGTATACGTGATTTGTTTGCCAGAGCAATTTACATGCCCCTGCGATGGATGAGACGTGCGACAGAGATGGCGCTGCCAGATGCCAACGGAGATGGTGAATCGAATGGAGATGTCGAACGTCGGATTCTTTTGCGTGTGACTGTGGGCAATGTGGGCTATATCTGGGCACTGTGGCTGCCGGGCGGTGGGGGCGTGGCTGCTGGCACTTTGACATTCGCCACCCTCGCGAAATTTTCAATTTCCGTACGCGCCAGGTGACGCTCGAGCGCAGCTTTAATCGCCAAACCCAAATGCAAATCAAAAGCGACGCGTGGTTAAGCGGCTAAGTAATGAGCAGCTGTCGGATCCCAATTTGCATTCGCGCCAAAGCCAACGCCAAATGCAATTGACAATGGAACGAATCGACAAAAGCTTAATCAGAACTAATAGGAAAAAGCATCGGGTTGCCCTGCTAGCAAAAAATAAAACAAGATAAAATAGCTTTGCCATGTCTGTTTCTGGATGCCGGCAACGCTTTGGCTCCTGTCAATTGCCATGAGCTGGGGGATTTAGGTGAGCTAAGCCTTTTCCATTGAATGCGGATTATTACATTGATTTTTCGCCAATATTACGCATACACGTTGGGTAGACGAAAGGTGAGCTAGGAAACAAGCACGGGGAGGTAATAAAAGTGCTCTGAGGTAGACTTGATTGGAGAAAGACATTTTCGAATTTTAAAAATCTAAATTTAAAATAAATCGAATAGATAAGCAGGAAATGGTATTTCAAATTACGGTGCTTGCTCTTAGTAAATGAATATGTGTTTCATTGGGATACAAATAAAAACAATACACATACAAAACATAAAAGAAGTCTTATAATTATAAAGATAGTAAATTGTTTAGAACATTTTAATCTTATGCTATAAAATATGTCATTACTAAAATGCTTTTCATTTTTAAATATTCAAATACTCAAATCTGGTGATTCTATAAAAAAGCCCACGAATGGCTTCGAAAGTCAAATGATAATTTGTGCGTGGTTATATTCGGTCAAGGGACATCGAGTTACCAACCATTTTCTTACTCGCAAGGCCTAAACACAAAGGAAAGATTTCCTCGGATGCCGTCTTCCGGTTAATAACCACTCCTTTGTACTGGCACTGTGAAGGAGAAATGAGAAAGGAGAAAGTTTTTCCCGAAGTTTGTTTTTAGGGAAAGGGTTTCTCCCCATTCAGCACCCACTCACACACACACGGGTACACGTGCTGACACAGCTCCTTCAAATCCGCTTTGGGTAAAGAAAGCGAAAAATAATTAATTAAGAAGTGCAAATCATAGCAAAATTATGCGGGCTGCCAAATTAAAACGAAAGTAAACGCCACAAACAGAAACACATACAGAAGGCAAGGGGGAAAATCGTGGGATGTAAGCAAAATTAAATGCTTGGCGACACGAGATGAAAGATACACGGAGTGGAAATGGGAATGATTTAGGGGAAACTCACATGGGAAAATATATAAGGGATTGGCGGCGGGTCGCGCTGATTGGCAAGTTGGGGTGTTTCACACGAGAGATATATTTAGTTTTTATATTTTCTGAAGCAATTTACTTACCCTCTAGTAAAGTTAAAAATATTTTCACTATTCCTAGACTACTAAGTTCACTAAACAACGATATGTTAAATTATTGATAATTTAGAACCCCAATCTCAATAAAACTCACCTGTCGAACAGTCACGGAAACCTTTCCCTGCCACGTCACCAGATTATAAATTCTGAAGAACAATTTGACTGGCCAAACACTTGGTGGTCTGATTGTTCCACCCGCCTACACCGCCCACTGGCTGCGACCTTCTCCCAGCTTCCACCCAATTGTGGGGGCGAAAAAAGGCTTGGGGGGAAACTGCGGAAACAACTGCAACTGCCAAGGCTATTTAAAAGCTTCAACTCGAACTCAATTCAACTCCTTGAGTGTCTCTGGGAGCGCGTCTGGTTGGCCGCCCTTTCAGCCCGGCTCACCTGGCAGCACGGAAACCTGTGGGTCGGGTCGACAAGCAAAACTCAGTCACATCACCTGAGGGCAATGGGCGAAAGCCCGGCACTATAATCACAAAGGCTCCCAGGGTCGACTCGGTGTGGCTGTGTATTTAAAGTTTTGTAATAATCTACAGCAAATGCGCAACGTCACCGTCTTCTCTTGCCCGCCGATCTGCCGCACTTGCTCCCCGGAAAAGTTGTTGGCGCCATTTTGCTTTTGCTATTTGTGTTGCGACTTTTGTTGACGCCGACTCCAGATGCAGCTCCCGGCGAACAAACTTTACCTTTGCCCAAAATTCATTTTCAAACATTACGGTAGAGACTGCAAATTGACTGTTTAATTGCAGCGAACTTGCATTCTGGATGTCAGCGACAACATATGCATCAGGCAGCCACCGCCTTGGGGTCTCATCTGGACTGTCAGCTTGGGTTACTGGAAAGCGATGGGCTAAATTAATACCTTAAGACCTGAGCATGACAATATAAAAAACCTATATGAGCTGTATATTGTTAAATTTCCTGTTAGTTTATTTTTATAATTTTAATAATTTACTTTACATAGTAAAATTAATCTAAATGAAATATTAGGGCTGGACTTTGTCCCTTAGTAGAAATTCGGCTGGATTTCCTGCCTTTGTTCGTGTCAGAAATATGTTCTTGATATTTATAAACATCTTCCAAAAGTGATTTAGCCAAGGTGACCTTTGAAACAGGAAACCATTTTGGCAAGCCTTGTGATCCTCTTCGTCATTCTCACTCTTTTGAGGACTCCAACTCCTCCCTGCCTTAAACGGTGAGCCAATCATTTCACTTAGGTTTTCATTTTGTCAAGCGTCAAAAGTAATTTGCATTTAGCAAATATTTGCTGGCCCCCTGGAGCCCCTTCCCCCGCTCTCCAAGAGCCACCAAGAACCACCAAGAGCATCCTTCTTAGAGGACGAACATCAAAGTGGCGTCCCGCCATGCGTGTCAAAGGCGTCGGCATAGCTTTAAGTGTGACTCGCTTACCGTTACGACTGTCAGGCGCTGGGAAGCCCAAAAGGATAGGTGGGGGTTCCCCCTTACACTTTTTTCTTACCCCTGGCGCTTTGCGGTGCGAAGGCGTCAAAAGTGAAGCCGTCAACAGCGCCGACGACGTGGCTAAAATGAGTTTTCAACTCAAGTGCTGCCAAGACTTGTCCTCCGGCTAAGCAGAGGGGCTAATTTTTTTGATGGATTTCTCAGCATGTCCTTTTTTGATGGGGGAAAGGTCTCACGGGAAAGGGCAATCGCTTATGGCTGCTTTATCGCTGTTGTTCATTATTTGTTCAGTTTGCGAAACTTTAAAATTGATGCGAATGCAGGCGTCAATTCAAGGCACAGAAAAAAATTTGTTTTAAATCGATTTGTAAAAGCTGTGTATACTTCAAAGCGATAACTTAGACTTCTCAGGAATCCCTGTATCAATGTTGAAACCCATTGAAATCTACAAGTTTTAGATGTTTATATGATGGTGTACTTAAAAGTATGTATCTAAACAAATAATGTCCAATGAAAAACGGTATTAACCCATTACTTTTGCTGTGCACCTTTTTTAACTTGGGATCTATCGCTCTTCGAGTTATTGTTTCGTTCGCGTGTAGGGAAGCGATACCTTGGTGTGGTTTTTAAGCTGGCTTTCCCAGAAAAGCGGGTTGGTGCAGAAGCTTCGCCGATGGTCCTTGTTGTTTGCTTTGAATTTTTCAAATCGCCCGTCCCAACAACAACTATTTGGCAAAGCTGTTTCCCAGCCACCAGCAGCTCCTGTGCATTTTGTTGCACTTTGTTCCACTCCACCACCTCTGCGGGTGGTTCCATAAATTGTGCAATTGATGGCCGAGGAGCGATTCCTTTAAATGCTGATTGCACCGAAGTTGGTTCAGAAGTTGCCGGGGCCAAGGCAGTTTTCAGTACGTAAAATGTTAATACTTGAACGGATGAACCAGTTGTTTTATTTAATCTTATAAGTGTAACGGTTTTGTAAAATCTTAAAGTTGATTATTTTAATACTATAATAACAATTGAAAAAATTTATTTTGGTAATTCAAAGCTTTAAAGAATGTAATTTTTTTTTATTTTTCTATACAAGAATTACACATTTTGATTTAAGGCATACAATTTCTACATTAACTTAAAGTAAATGATATATATAAATACCTAACCTAAGGTATAAAATATATTATTTAATGGTTCCAATAGTTCTGTATTATCTTTAAAACTCATACTTTGCGAGTACTTACTTTCCAAATCGTTTTAGTTCCAGCATCTTGTGGTTCCATTTTTGTTCGAGAATGGAATACATTTATATTTATATTTAATTTTGTATTTTTATTATACTTTAGTTTTAGAATTTGTGCCACTTTTCTTCCTGAAAACTTTCCATCCAACCCTCTGGCACCTTTTACGCGCACACATTTTGTTGCAAACTTTTTAGCATTTTTAAGCAGTGGAGCTGTGCTGGGAAAACCTCTTTGTTTTGCTTTTGACGATGGCTCTGTCTCCGCTCCTGCTTCCTGCTCCTGCCACCTGACACACGGTGGGTGCACAATGCGCACGTGTTCAATAACAATTGTGTTGCATACCTTAGTGCGGCGGGACAAAAGGATGGCATTAAATTTTAAAGCTGAGCTCACACAGGCAACGCGCCAAACGATTTACAGCAAATCAATTAGAGCTAAGAACTTTTCCAGCGCTAATTGCAAGAGATTTCCCTCGTCTTCTGCTGCTGCTGCCGCCGGTCCTTGCCTTTCTTCTCCCTGATTCTCACAGTTTTCCCGAATTTTCTTGTTGACTTAGTTGCTAGAGACGAAAGCGCAGCGAGGCGGCCAAAAAACGGAGCATGAAAATAAAATAAGTTCCAGATGGACAAAGGAATCGCCTCATACCCAGCTCCCGAGGAGTTGGTTCTACACAATTGCCGGGGATTTATCATGGAGCGCTTTTGTAAGGCTTTCCAAGCCCGGGCCGGCCATGTCTGCATTGCGTATTTCCTATTCGTGCAGTCTAAATTAATGTGCAAGCCTTTTAATTACACGACAAATAAGCAAACAGCCCAAAAAACTTTTGCTCACTTTGAAAGAACTTCAAGATGGAAAGCAGCGAGTGGCAATGAGAAAAATCACAGAATCCGAGGGCTGCAAGGCTTATAGTTTGATTTTAAGGTAAACATATTTATCAAAAAAGAAAATAAATTAAGTATCTTATTCATAATATATTTATTACACATAAATTCAACTGATATTTTGCCCAAATAAATAATTAATTATAATTAAACTTTATTGGTTCCTTGGATATATTAAAAGGATTTCAATAAGTCATAAATGTATTTACACAAACATTAGTTTTCAAAACATTCATTCAGTCATTCATAACATCTCTTTTGAATATTTTCCTTCAGTTGGCTCGCCAAAAATGTATTTATTATTTATAAGCTTTCTCATAGCGGGAACTTTCTTTCTCTAATTAAACGCTATATTGATTTATTCCCATTGTGGTATTTCCAAGGCCTTAGTTAGTTCATTAGCCCATGACTCGCCATCCCTGATTAGCCGGCAACATTAGTTTGGTTTACAGGGCTCAGTGTGTGTGTGTTGTCCACTAATTAATTTGGCTTTGACTCGGAGAGTTGGGAAATCGCCGCATGCCTTTGTTGACAAGTAATACTTGAGGCCAGCGGCAATGCGGTTGATTCACGACTTTTCTTTCACCGGCCTCCGCCTCTCCGATCAGCACTTTAAATGTAAAATCGAGGAAAAGTTTATCAAAATGCTGCTTAATCAGCTTTATTTACATTGATAGCATTTCCATTGCATTTTTGCACGGAGCAAAATAATAAAGGCAGGAGGAATCAGAAAAGGAGTAAAGGGGGGAGCAGGATGGCGTAAAATGCATTAAAAGCGAGGCAAACAACTCTGAGGGGAACTGGAGCTCTCGCAGGACTTTTGCCACCGCACCTCATTCAATAGTTATACATTTTCAAGTGTCTGGGTTAAGGTCCAGACACTGGTAGAAAATAAAATACAGTATATGCTTTACTTATCAAGTATATAATATTTATCTATTGGCCGAATAGATGTTGTAAATAAAATCAAATTAACTCTTAGAGAAAATTTCTTTTATAAATTCTGGGAAGCAGCATAAAATAAGCCCCGTTCAAAATATTCTTTAATTATTGCGTAGGTTTTTTTTTTCCTGTGCAGGGACGTTGTAGTCCGAGATTGGGATCGGAGTCGGTCCCTGTTCCTGGCTGCTCCTATGGCAGCTCCTCCTGCTGTTTACAAAGCTACTTAATCGAAGTGCTGCCGATGCCGCCGCCGCTCGCATATCCTGAACATCCCTTCCGCTGCCGCTTCGCCTTTCGCCACTTTCTGTGTACATTAAATGCAAAAATGTTTTTTACTCCCTGGTCTCGCAGTTTTTTGCGGGGTTCTGTGCATCCATTTGCTTTCTGTTTGCTTCCGGTTTTCATTAATGGTCTTAACATAAAAATACAATTTGCTGACGTTTAACTGGCTTGGCGGACGTTAATAAATTTTTAAGCGTTGTTTGATTTAATTTTTTGCCACCATTTCTGCGACTCCCCGAAATATGCTGGGTATTGACTGATTGCCTCGCCCCCCTGGGTGGTGATTCAGCCGGAGGCTCTCCAGCTGGGCAAAGGTGCTGGTGCTGGTTAAGTGTGTGGCCTGGAGGGTTTCTGCCTGATCACCCTTCCAATCAATCTGTTTACGCTTATGGAATCGCCAGCCGGAGTATTTGCACTGGGGAGTACATGTACTGAGACAAACACCGGAATTGCTAAGCGCTGGTTTGTGGCGTTCAAGATTTGAATCAGCTCATTGTGCTAATTTACTTGGTAGTGTTGAAGGACGAAATACCATTTTAATTGCGCCTTCTATCCTCATCATAGTAGTGATGATAAGAAAGCAAATGGATTTTGACGAAGATATTATTTTTTAAAACTTTTCAAATTAAAATTAGGAAGAGTGTTCCGTACGACAACATAAATGGCTCCTCCAATCCGGAGTCAAAATACATAACATCAAGGAACAGCAGCCTGAACGCCTTGTGGAGGTACGTGGCCGGGTGAGCCAATAGTAACTAATTGACTGAATGGCCACGTCACTTTTAAAATTTATGAATAATGGCCACATATTGGGAATAAATGGAAATTTGTTAAAACACAAGAAATTTTTATATATATTTTTCCTAACAGCTATATTTATTTTGAATTATAATATTTCTAATGAAGCATTAGTTACAATTTGATACAGTCGCTATATATATATACAGACAATTCTTATTTGTAGGTAGATGTTTAGGACTATGTGCAGAAAAAAAGCAACAAATCACTTTTCCGCAGTCTCCAAAGATAGGTTGAATTTAAATACCATATATACATCTCCATATCTCATGGGAATTAGAATGACAACAAAATATTTATTGTTTTTTAGCTATGATTTATAGATCCCATTCTTAAACTAACACGGAACAGCAGCGTTCCGGCTTTTTCAAGTGTCGGAGTAATGTTTATTGAGCACGAATAGGATTACAAAACATGGAGAAAATTTAAAAAAATATATAATAGCGTTTAATAAAACACTGCGTGCCCGATCTCCTCTTCTCCGCTCGTAACAAAATTTTGTTTTGTTACAGCCTACATGGAATATCAATGCCGATAAAAAATGCCAGTAATAACCTATATCACGTGTAATAGACCTACTCGTAGTATTGATGACTGTCATCAACCTGCAATGGAGCTCTTGAAATTTTTAATTAGCACAATAAACTGCCAAATGTTGCTGTTAATTTGATTAAATTGTGTGATTGTGCTCCAACTGACGTCGCTGACAATGACAGCGTTTGGGAAAATCGGGAAACTGTGGAAACTGTGTGAGTGGAGACTGGGAAGCGCTCTTCACCAGTCCTGCACCTGTACTGCAGCCGCTCCAATTTCGCCCACTGCCACTGATTTTCTCACACCCCATACTGCATCCGGCATCCCGTCAGCCTTTTCATTTAATTGCGGTTGACTTTTGGGGTTTTGACTTACACAAGGAAATCAGTCCGGGGAGAGAGCCCTCTCCACTTGGCAACAAAATGCCAATCATCAATCAAGGTGATTTGTTTCAATGCCCCCCAGCCACACATTTCACGCTGTTGTGCATTTCGGAATGGACAGACACCGATAGTGGTCGAGGGGTTAAAGGGGGATTCTGGTCGGTGTTTTTGGAGGAAGCGGAATGCGGAGGTTGGGGTATGAGGAGGTTCATTCGGACAGGCACATGTGGTCAATCACTTGCATACACTTCAATTGCTGTGGCTGACTCACTCTGCCCCGCCCCTGGTAGGAAGTTTATGCGGAGGATGCCAATCAATAAAGCGTCGTTCAGCCAAAAATTCACTATTTAAACTTAACTTAAGGTCTGAGATGGAGACTGGAAACGGTTAGGTAGCGGAGAAAAATTCCTTAGATCTTTGTTACTCAACTAGTTGTTAACACTCATCCCAAGAGTAGAAGAAAGCGTATTCTGGCTTTAAACTCAAAACATATGGATTTATTCTGTTATATTATCTAAATGAAAATTCAGTTTTAATTTTAAAAGAGTTTTAGCAGCATTGTTTTACTTTAGGTAATAGTTCTGGACAATTGCCTGCGCATAAACGAAGGCTTCCGCCTGACTGTTGTTGTTCATCAATGAATTCAATCACGAAAACGCTGCTCCATTTGGCCGAGTCCCCTTCTCCGAGGTCTATTCATACACACTCGAACTCGTCCGAACACTCACACTCATCTGACAACACTCCTTGCCACGCTCATCCATTCGTTGCATATTCATGAGCCAAGGGCTGGCCGCCTTGTTTGAATTACTGACGTGGCTTTGATTTAATTGCCTTGATTTTGTCTATAATTTATTTTAAGCCTTATCCTCCGGCCACAGATCTGTCAGTTTTTTAAACCAACAACAGCTCTCATCTCAGAGTTTCCGGCCTAGGAAAGAAATTTGTTTCACTCCGTATTCAGTATATATGAGGTTAAGGTAGGCTAGAGTTGACTTTTATATTCCCAACAAATATTCCATAAAAAATAAGTATTTATCTCTTTTCACCCGCCTTAAAGGGGAGACATTTTTCCCCCAGCCGTTGCTCCCTGTGGAAAACCGCAACAACACATTTTTAGCGCTTTAAAAAAAGTTGCGAGGCTACCGTTATTTTCACGCGCCACTCGCTCTCGTCGCCACTCCGTGCCCGCCAAGAAGAAGAAAAACTTGCTGTCTGCGGGTCCCCCTCCCCACCCTCTCGTCGCTCGGTCGTAGCCATGTTTCATACTTTTTTTAAAATATTTTTTAGCACGCTTCTTTTTAAATTCCGAAAAAGGTGTTCGCATAAATTTTTGGGTGCCCTGCAGGCGAATTCCTTATGCAGGACATTCCGCAGTAGCAGAAACCGGAGGTTAAAGAACGCGGAAGAGAGAAGGAAAGTTGCGAACTAAATTCGGATTAAGGCCAGACTGATTGTAATTTGATTTGGCTCTCCCACCGCACCTTCTCCTTCCGTCGTCTGCTGCCGATTTTGGTTATTTCAGTTTCCAGGCGACAACAAATGTCATTTCCTGTCGCCGTGTGATTTGTGACCCGAGAAATCGTAATCGCACTTTATCTATTAGTTACATTTTCTTGTCACGCCTCCTTCGAGCTCTCGCTCGTCCTTTAATGAAATTTACTCGGGTCGCCCCGTTTTCTATTTACTTTTGTGGCATGAAATTAATAAAGGACCTCGATTTCTCCCTGTTCCCGCTTCCATTTCGGCTTCGATCGGTAGAAGGCCAAGTGGAAACTTAATCCCCAAGGAAATTATGTGAAAGATGTGCGTTGGGTTTGGCTTTTGTCCGGCATTTTCCTTTTCCTCTCAGGTTTTGTATTATTTTCTTGTTTTTTTTTTTTTTGTTCTGTGCTCTAAGTTGTTAAGCGGCGAATACCGGTAAATATTTTTGTTGGTTGGCTTAAAACATTCAGCGTATGGCCGGAAATATAAACTAAGGAGAGGAGGGACTGCGAAATGAAGGGTATATCAACAGAAGCAACGAAACCCCTTTTTCATTTTGTGGTTGGGGCTGTCCTTTGCCTTCATCTTTTCCCGAATTGGAGGTTCATTTATAAGCTGCGCAATTATCATTAAGTGGTTGCCGCTCGTGAAAGTCAGGGGTGTCGATTGGGGGTAAAAAGGGGGTTTAAAATAGGTTAACAAATTCTCTTATACTGTTAATCTGTTTCGAATATGTTTACAATCATACTCAAAAGTCATGAATCGAACCTTTCACAACGATATTGAGATATTAAGCAAGGGAAAAATGCAGTGTTTTTTAAAATATGTATTAATTTAGTATTAAATAATACAACTTTCTATCCCCCTTAATGGGGTCAACGCCATCTCTGCCTTCTTTGCAGCATCCTTTTTTCAGCGACTCGTGGCATGTTTCCTCCTCTTATTTTTACATGGTTCGTTTTAGGATTTTTTCTGGTAATTGTATAAAGGTTGCCGGCAGTTTTGTTCAATTTGTATGAGTCCCTTTTTTTGCTGGCTCCTCGTGCGGATGTTTTACGTAACGGATAATTTGTGCGCCACACTGCGTATAAGTTATGCGATGACTGCATAATCCGCCTAACACATGTGCTTGGCACAAACGGAGCTACCTCCGTTTGATAGATAGACTTACACCATTGGGGGAAGGAGGAACTTCCTCTAATCAGGACAATTGTCTTTGGTCCTTTGTGGAGATCCTCAGCCGGTTCACATTGTCAATTACAGTCGGCCACGTGGACGGATTGAGGGGGTCAGGTGAAAATTATGGCGAGACGCTGGGATGTGGAAATTCACCTAATGATTATGTAATTGTCAGGTCATTGTTTTGGTCCAGACATAACGTACTAATTAGGCAGCAGCATACGCATTTAATTAAGTGAAATTTAACGTGAGACTGAAATAGTGACAAAATAGAACATTATATAGTTGCAACACTTTAATTTGAATAAAATTCAGTAAAAAGTTTTGCATTGCACTTAAACTAAATATTGTAAAATAGGTAATTAAGAAAGTCATAGTTATTTAGATATTTAAGCTCCAGAAAGTACTGCAGTGTCGGAAACAACTCAGGCCTAAAAATATAATTAAAGAAAACGTTATCAGAATTAAGCCATCTAGAAATTGACTCGCACATTTTGCCATTGTGTGCGATAATGAAATATTCCAAATTAAATCCTTGAGCTGGCCACCGAATGCACCTAAATGTGCGCCAGGTCGGACACCCTCAGCCCGGGCTCTGCATGACCCTTTCACCTGCCACTCGGCACCTGTGTGCAAGCCCTGCTCTCTGTTTCTGATTTCGGTCTTTATTTCATTTTAATTACATTGCTTTTAAATTTAACATTGCTTGGGGCCATTTGATGGCCGGCTTCAGGGCTCTGGCAGTCAAATCAGGCGTATGATAAATTGATTGCAAACGCATATACATAAGGACGTTCATGAATGCATTTATGTGTATATAGCAATATAAATGTATCTGCTGTGCGTGTCTGGCATTGGGACTCGTGAGATCCACCTGGCTGAATCAGAGCCTTCATAAAATGTTATGCATAAATTGCCTTTAATTGAATTACATTTAATTATTCCGCCAGACATTTTGCTGAGAGTTTGTTACCAAAATGGATTCTGTTCCTGGCGCTTGTCAGTGGTGTCTGATTTAATATAGCCAATACTGTTGTCCAAATTAATGTGCTCGTCCTGCCCTGCTTCTGTCTTTGGAAACGACTCAATTTTGAATAATTTTGTTAAGCAGCTAATTTATTAAGAATGATAATAGGATTATTTAAATTATGTTACTAATAAGAATGTTATTTTTTGGAGGTTTAACATATTTATCAATGATATTGTAAGAGATATTTTATACAAAACTATTTAGTTACAAATAAAAACATCTAAAGCTTATTTAAATTATCAAAAATAAAGGCTAACAGCCTAAAAAATTTAATTAATAACAGCTACAGCTCCCGCTTGAAATGCATACAAAAGTCTCTGAAAGATTAATTCATTTTAAACTGAGCATTAAAGCTCTTCCCTCAAAATCGAAGGTTTCGTTTATCCCAAAACCAAAAAGCGGCCGCAGAGCAACGGACCGACAACCGCCGAAACATTTCAAAGACAAGCCACCAACAGCAGAAACACCGTCAACATTCAGCAACACCACCACCAACAACACCAACACCGACCAAGGACACCTACAACAACGACAGCGGGACCATCAGCGGTGCGGATGACGACAATGGATTAACTCAAACTCAAACCCTGTAACTGCCTGACCGCACAGACACTGGAGGAGCGGGCATCCTGCGGGGCAGCCCGTGCCATGGCGGGAAAGGAAGTGAGGGTCAGTTGATGGCCACATGTCACAGACATTATGGAGTCATGAACTTGTGTGCACCTGTGCGTGTGTCTAGGGGCAGCGTGTGTAGAAGGGGATTGCGGACTCCATTTTGGTTATACCGACGTGGACTTGTGGTCGATTAGAGCGTTTTGTGGTCGTGTTCGAGATGATAGCGTGACATTGCAGCATAAATCTAAGCACCCTGTATTTTGGATAATTTGAAAAAATCCTTTTATGATGACTTTCTTTGAAATCGTCATAAAACTTACAAACAAATTAAATTGGCATGGCGGCCTGAGTTACTTAATGTATTTTATTTGAATAACCTAGATTTCCAGATTTAAAAACACTTCTACAGAAGACCCTCACGCCACCATCCCTAATCCCAGTCCCTGCTATTTCGATCATCAATCAAAGTGTTTTGTCACGACTTTTGTACGTCATGTTCATGCCTGGAGCCACCACTCTTTGCATCCCATCCGATCCGCTTCTTGCAGTCCCCACATCCTTTTTCCGGGCCAGTCATGTGGAGGTGTGACTGCGACACAGGAGACGACATTTATGGTGTCGTCGAGATGGATTCCCATTACAGCCGGCAGACAATCAATCACTGGCGCACCGAAATCAATTGTCGCAGCACCTATTTTCGTTTTCAATTCCATTTCGCCAAGTATTTATGAGGCCCCTCGATTTGTAATCCTAATGAGGCGTAATTAGGACACATTCGATTTCATTTCGCTGGCATCAATCAATGACGCTTTTTATCAGTCCTGTGACACGCGGGGAAAACTTTGCCCAACTTAAGTTTCAATTTTCCAGCGCAATTTCCACATTGGTAATCCCCCTAACGCTAGCTCCCCGTACACCGCCCCGCCTCCAGTTTCTGTTTGTTGTCCTGATTGCTGCTTAAACTTTTCTTTCGCCTTCAGCCCACTTGTTTGTGATTAAGCTTTATTGTAAAGAGGTTTTTGTACGCCTTTTGATTTATAGATATTGGATCATAGCACTCGCCCTTCGCCAGCCGTGGCAAAGCAACTGTAGTCAGTCCTTTGTGGAATAGGGGAGGAAAAACAGCTTTGGGAACTGTTTGGAGGAAGAAGCTAAATGTGGAACTCCAACATAGAGAGGATGTAAAAGGATTATGCACATATATCAGGAAACTCGAAATAGAGGGGGAACTTATTTGGTGCTAAGTAAAAGGTTAAAAATTATCTTAACTTTTCTTATTTAAAAACTCAACACTAGCCTTATAATGCTAAAATACCTCTATTTTAACTGCAGGTTTTCTCAAGGGACTAGATAGTGCATTCTCTATTCGGTGCAGGTCGGGATCTTTACAGTTTAACGATTCTCACTACTGCTTTTGTTGCATTCTTTTAGGCGCGCGGCTGGACTTGTTTACAGGAAAACGCCTGGTCTAAGGACCCTGGACCCAGGGCCCTGGGTCCTGGACATTGGCCCAAACAACCGCCGTTCGACATCCTTGACAGCCGCACAATTTGCTGCTGCGTTTTTGTATCTCTCACAGAGCTTGTTTGTCTGCGCCATAGAACGCCGCTCTGTTCTCTGCACAGAGAGAAAAGTCGAGGCTTATATAGATATTTTTCAAGGTTTTCTAAACTTGAATTAAATTTCAAGAATGTGAGCTAAATCAAAGCGACTACTCATCAAAAAGATTTGATTGCATTCGATTTGGAAAGGAGTCTATTAGAGTCCATTGTGTGGCCCAAAATTAAAATTAATCCGCAGAAGGATATTTTTTTCGTTGTGCCCTCGGAGAGTGTGTACCCTGTTGTTGGGCAGCAAAAAGTTTGTGCACTGATTGCAAACTTGTTTCAATTGTTTCGTAAACCAAACCGAAGGGAAGCGCCCAGAAGAGTCCCAATGGGCGGGCGCTGGGGGTGCCTGGACTTGTGGGCTGCTTTTTCCGCCATGAAAGTCAAGGCAAAAGCAAAAGCGTCTAGTGCCGAGGCCAAGGCAATTCGCCTGCATATTTGTGTGGCTTAGTTTCGAACGAAACGAAATGAAACGAGCGGCATAAAAACCCATTGAAAATTTGCATACGAAAATGAAATTCAAATAGGTTTTCCATGTCCCTAGCAATCAGTTCTGCAAAGTCCGAAGTCCAATTCAAAAAACGGAAACAACAAATAGTGGGGAGAAACTTTCGCTTTTCCTCGCTCGCTTAAGCCCGATATTTATGATCCAATTCAATGCAATGGATATTTCATCTTTGGGGTTTAGCCTCGGTTCTCGGTTTTAATCTAAATTGCTTGGCTGACTTTGTTTGCGAGACTTTCCTTTGGTCGCTTTCACCTCCGATTGAGACTCGAACTCTAAGTGATTTTCAATTGACTTTGTAATGCAAATTGCCTGTCTATGCCTCGGCTTTGTCTATCTCAGGGCGCCTTATCACAGAAGTCCTGGGGTACAGCCCCTCAACGATTCGAGAGCCAATAAAATGCAAATTTTTCCATCGCCTAAACAAAGCCTAGGTGAAAAGTTCTAGTGGTGGAAATTTAGGGGGTTCGAAACCATTCAGAAAATTTAAAACAACATGAAAATGGTAAATAATAGTCTTTTTCGAGAGCAATAAGCCGATTATTAAGTATTATATTTTATAATTTTACATGTGATTATATATTAGAGAACCTTTCAGAATTGTTTTTTTTTTTTTTTTTTTTAATTAAGATTATATTATAAGAATTTTTTATATAAAGTAGCTAATTTTACACCTGTTGATCCCTCTTTAGACCTCTTTAATTACTCACTCACGATCTCATCCCGAAAGAGCTGATGAAACCCAAAACTTGAAACCGAAACTCATTTCCATCCCCATCAGACATGACTTGAACTGGGGGCCCTCGACTCGCAGCTATTGATTTAATTGTAAGCTGTTGAATTTTGATGGCTTTTAATTGTCTTAAGGCCGGTTCAGCAAAATCCCAATCAGGGCTCCTTTGATAGCCGCCGACGCGCCGGTCGGACGGAAGTCGGGAAGGGGCGCTGTTGTCAGCAGAATAGTTGGAAATTCCATTCAGGGCCGACTACTGACCCACTTATTGGTCACTTCTGGGTCTGTGTTTCCGCTGGACACCCATCCATCCCCCGGCCGTCGTCCGAAGTCAGCCACTTGACTAAACAGCACTCAAATTTGATTTTGATTTATGTTGCCCAACAGTCCGCACCAAGCTGCTTCCCCTGCCACACTTTTCCGCCTTCCGCTTTCCATTTCCACTCTCCCTTCGGGTCCTTGTAACTCCTTCCCATAACTACAATTGCAGGCTCATAACTCTGGCATCTATCGCCGGTCCCCTTTCATATTTACATGCTCCTTACACGCGCATTGGCCTGAAACGGAAATTGAGAAGAGTTTTCACGCAGCGAAAAGTGTAAACTCGCTTTCTACAATTAAAATTATATTTTGAAAAAATAACAAATGAAGAAAAGAGGTCTTACATGTTCTTAAAGATATAAAAAAGAAATGATATATTATTTTAATTATAGGTGGTAATAGGTATTTTCAGATTTCTTTTTTCCTGTGCACTTCTTCCGCTTACCAAAAAGGGTTGTCCCGAAACCTATTGAGAGGTTGTGAAGCAAACGGTTTTGGTATTTTCCCTTTGTTTTTCGCCTGCATCCTTTGGCCAAGACAAGCACCCACCACTGCTCCCCGAATAGTCTCACAATGGAAAACACAATTTTCGCAATCTTTGCTTATCTTTTCATCTCTCTGTGGCTGGCTGGTTCGTTGTTGCTGCTGCTGGCCAACCAGAAAATCGGTAAAAAGCTAAGATCTAAAGGGGGCGGCAAGTGGCAAAGGCCCAGGCCAGGTCCAGGATGTGTTGGTGGTGTATCCTTTGTTTGTCGGCAGTGCCGGTAATACCAACTTGTGCAGTAAGCACATAAGC
This sequence comes from Drosophila seguyi, assembly GCA_008042675.1. NCBI lineage: Eukaryota > Metazoa > Arthropoda > Insecta > Diptera > Drosophilidae > Drosophila > Drosophila seguyi. The sequence goes on from VNJU01000818.1 coordinate 22,034, forward strand.
ATCGGTTATGGGCGAGGTTCGCTGTAAGATATTTTATATATATAAAAAGTATACAGGTAGCTGACGTTAGTACTCTAGAGTATACGAACTACTTTGAACTTTTCAAAAATGTTTCTATATAAAAATATGCTTTTATAACTGTCGCCAGTGACAACTCTGAAAGGATCTGCAACTTTAGATCCTTCCCTCGCCATATGTCAATCTTTTCTTGTTTTTTTTTTGACTTCTCATTGCTGTTCTCTTCGTTTTATTGTTGTCATAATGTGGTGGCTTGTTGCTGCTCGTCTGGCTTCGTCTTTCTCCCAGCTTCTTGTACTACTTTAGAACTATTGCCACTATTGACTGCCGCCTCGTTCCTTCCGCCACCGTCTCCGTCCCATTTTTTATTTCTGCATTTTTTACTGCTTAATGCCAGGACATGAACGCAAAGCACCTACATATACCAGATCCGCTTTACGCCCAGCAGTTTATGCCTTCTCGCCGCCTCTCCCCAGGAATTTCCGCTCTTTCCCACTCCTTTGCCGCTTATTTCATAGGCAAGACACAAAGGTGTGTTTCACTTGCCATAAACAAGGACTGCATACACTGTTCCTGTTCAGCGCCCTTTGTTGTTGTTCCTGTTGGTCTGTGCGTCAAATGAGGATATTCAATTTGAACTTGATATGCATTTTATATTGTTGCCCGGGGTGAGCTGAATACGCAAGTCGTAAAGCTCAACAAGCGTATTGCAAATCTGAAACTGTAGGAGAAGGACTTTAAATAAATCGAGAATAAGTGTGATGGGAAATGATTTACATATTGGCTTTCGTTCTACACTTAATATTCTTTGAATCTGAGTACCTTGAAATCAATCTAAATCTAAATCCTACACTCGTGCAGTCAAAATAACATTTTAATAAATATATTATTTAAGTTTAGTGCCAAGAGAATTGGCTTGGTGGTTGAAATGTTTCCTCAAAAAGAGTAAGAGATAACTAGACTTAACAAACTATCAATACATCTCATCGTAGAAATCAAAAAGTATATTTCCAATCAAAGACCAGACTACAGTAAATGCGCTGCAAAATAATTTCTTTACTTAAATTACACCTGCTATAGCAGCGATTCACAGAACTTTGCAACTCACGTTTCGACTGCATTTTTCTTCTCCCAACACAAAAAAAAAAGGAAGAAGGATCTCGAATGCCTTCCTCTAACAATACGCACGCAATTACCGCAGGAGGAGCAGCTGGAAAAGGCCAAAACTTCAACTCCCCAATGCTTGATGAAAGTTTCACAGTTGTCATGTTGATGATGATGACGATGATGATGACGCTGGCGAGGCGCTGGACAAACTTTAGCAGAGCTCTAATTGCCCAAGTGGCTTTCCAGTTCGAGTTGGAGTTGAGTCGAGCGTCGCCACGTAATGGAGAAAGGAGGCCCAAACTTTGTCCAATACAGCGGAGCCGAGGGCTCAACCTCTTGTTCCACTTCCATTTCACTCGAAAAATGTACAATCAAAGCTGACTGACCGTTGGCGGTATGAACCAAACTAGGAGTTTCAAAGCAAACCTAGTGGCAACTAAAAATAATTCCAAATGAAAGTAGTAATTGCTAGGGACTTAAAATCAATTAAAAATTATTCTTTTGCCACTTAGAATATGTTTTACATTACCTAATCAAGCATATTATTAACATATGCTTTTATAGGAGTCAGAGTGCCTAATGTTACCTGAATTTCAATTATGTGGAGCAGCGCCAGAGAAGACCACTTGCTCTAATAAAGTTCTGGCTTAGCCAGAGAGAAACTAGAAACTCCCACAAACTACGGTTCCTTATCACATATGCAGCCCTATACAACTTGGGCCAGGACAAAGGCCAAGGCAGACAGGCAGTCTTGTCTGTTGCATGCGTATTTACATTTTACCTTTTCGCTCTTTGCGGAAGGAGCTTTAACACTCAGTAACCCCAGCACTTAGCCCTTTGGCTTTTCAAGCAGCGTCAGGTGCAAGCGGAAACTGGAAGGTAAAATAGAAGGTTAATTTTTACTAGGTGATAATACTGGTATATTTGGATTATCTAGGTTGTTGGAGAAACGAAGGAAAGGTCCGTGTAATAATAACTATATGTAAATCTTCTGTATACCAATTTTCTGAGTGTTCGATGTATCGCGATGCTTTGAGTTTTTTCTTTGCTTATCTTCGAGCGTCATTTTTATACCCTTGCAGGGTATTATAATTTTAGTCAGAAGTTTGCAACGCAGTGATGGAGACATTTCCGACCCTATACAGCAACAGCCGATTCGATCTAGCCATGTCCGTCTGTCCGTCTGTCCGTCTGTCCGTCTGTCCGTCTGTCCGTCTGTCCGTCTGTCCGTCTGTCGTTCTGTCCGTCCGTCCGTTTCTACGCAAAACTAGTCCCTCAGTTTTTAAGCTATCTTGATGAAACTTTGCAGGCAGTCTTCTATATGCTCTCTCTACTATATAAGTCGGACGAATATATCATATAGCTACCATAGGAAGGATCAGTAAATTTTAATGAAAAAAAATAAAAGCTTAGTCAATTTGTAAGATATTTGCATAAAATTTTAGATCGGTTTTGATTTTATCAAAATCGGACAACTATATCATATAGCTGCCATAGGAATATATATATCTGTTTGGCTTTGTTGCTTGCAACATTTTTCGCCAGCAACATTCTGCATTGGCAACATTTATTTTATGACAGTACCCGAGAAAGCGAAAAAGGCAGAACATTTTTCTTCTTCTTCTTCTAAATACTGCAAGGGTATTTAAACTTCAACATGCCGAAGTTAGCTTCCTTTCTTGTCCAATTATTATTTTTAGACACACAAAATTGATATCATACATAACAAATGAGAGAATATGATCAGTTTTACTACATTTCTAATTCTATAAAATGTATTTTGTGCGTTTAAGTATTCAATAGAGGTCAAAGCCAAAAATTAACCAAAAGCCACAAACCATCAGACCTTAAGCTTAAAGAATAATTTCTTCCCCTTCCAAGTCGCTCCAATCTGTTCCAAATGGAGTCGGCATTCAACAGCCTGAGGTTTATTTGCGAGGCGTCAGCAACAGATGTATACGTAATTTCTCCTGCTCAATCCTCGGCTCATTTGCATCATCGATACGGAAGACAATTTCAGCTTTGAAATGAGGAATTTAATCTTGTCTCCCGCCTAATGTCCTCGTATTGAATTTTTAATTTAATTTAGCTGTAAGCAAACAGCATATACCCATGAAAAAAACCTCAAGGAATTGGCGGGGAAAGCGTGAAAACCCAATTTGTTTTATCAAACTCCGTTAGCTTTGATTTTTGCATAGAAATTGTCTAATCAAAAACAAATTTCATTTGAATAGTGTTTGATGTCGAAACGTGACTTTCGCCCGCTATCCACCCCGAAGATTTCCGCCAGGTGATAACCAATAATCAGCAGAGACTTCTCCACCAAAACAGCAGTTCAGTTGTTCTGGGAAACTTTCTGTTTGCTTTCCCCCTACCACAGACATCCTTTTATTTCCCGACTGGGGCAAGAGGCGCCGAAAAAATATGTTATTAAAATGTGTTTTTTTCAATTAGCCGCAGACGCCGTTTCATCGGTTGTCTGTCAAAATATAAACGAAAACTTTTTCAGCGGCATTAATAAAGGGTCTGCGCGCTGCGTGGGACTCTGTTCCTTACTTGGAAAGAGAACGCAACCCTAATTAGAAAAAACCAGACAAAGGCAGCAAAAAATATCAGGCTTTTTATGGTGCAAACAAATTTTAATTAAAAACCGCAAAATTAACTGGAGAAAAAGTGCCGAAATGTGAGAAAGTTGAACCGCAAAATGTTGCCAAATTATGTTGTTGCAATTTTACACCAAAAAAGAGATGGCTAAAGTTGTAATGGGAGTTAAACTTTGACGTCCCTTCCACTTTATTTAAAGAAATTCTCAGATTGGCCTTAGAATTTAAAAACAAATAAACCAGTAAGAATTTAAAAATATAAATATATTGATCTTCCGGAATAGATATGTAAGGCTTACCAAAACATCATCAAACAACAAGATACATGTCCAGATCTTTAAAAATTCAAGAAAAATTTAATAGAATAGAGCAGCTCGTTCTAGATTCTAATTAGATGTCTAATTTTTATTCTTTCTCTTTCTGGGACTAAAAAATATTTATAGAAGCATGGAGACAGCTAGTGCAGCAAAAGTTACAAGTTCCTTTGACTTACAAAGTCCCGCGTTCACTATTAATTTATACACTATTAATTTATATACTATATTATATAACGGTTTTTGCGTAATGGTTACATTTTATCCAAGATTTTTCCCTTTAATAATTTTTTTGATAATTGATATTTAATATTTTTTTGATATACCGTTGTGTGCTTAATTGCCCGCTGGTCAAGCATCTTCTGAGCCCCAGTGCCTCTGGGGACTGACATCGCAATTCATTACAAAAAATCGTAATTTACAAGGCTTGACAATTGGCGGGTGGGTGTTTGATATTATATATATTTTTTCAAAGCTTGCCGCTGCCATTAAAATTCGAGCGGTTCTGTTTGCCACATAACAACAGGCAAACATTTCTCTCCCATTTATATCCATCAGCTGCCAATAAATCATTACAAAAAATCGTTTTATGCAAAACGTACACGTGGTCGTGTGTGTGTGTACATCCATTAGTATTATGGATGTATGTGTGCCGGGGCTTGTGGAAGCTCGGCAAACAGCAAAAAATGTTAAATATTTGCCAACAAGCATTTTTTGGTAATGTTTCAATTAACTTGAGCAAAAATATTTATGAGCCTGCCATATAAAATTTGTTGGGCATAAAAACGCATCGAACGAGGCAAACACACACACACATGTCCCCCTCCCGTCCTCTCCACTTTATTTGTTTCTCTTAGCTCCAGCATCAGCCGACAACATAATTTTGCGTCTATTTGAAGCGTAGCATACTTTTTGGCTCTGAACCCACAGGGTAAACTACAAAAACAAAAATGATAATACGAATTACAAGCCGAAGAGCAGAATACACTAAAACCAGCTATGGGCTTGTACGTAGAGAAAATTTAATTTAATAAGGAATTATATTATTTTGTCATAATAATAATGATCATTTATAATATTTTCAAAATTTGCTTAAAGCATTTGTACAATAATTAATGTTTATATTTAATACTTTGTTATTTCTTTGGTTATACAACATATATATCCATCCGGCTCGAAGGACCAAAACGTAAGCATGTCAAATATAAAACATTTACACTGGCTAAGTTGTAACAAACCGATTTTGCTTTAAAATATCTTTGCTTTGAATACGCTATATAAGCCTTATAAGACATGTTAGGCAAAAGCAGAAGACTAACTTTTGGCTAATTTACAGTTATATAAACAGAGTCTCAGATTGGTATATATCTCAATATCAGTCTGAGCAAACATTTTTGAATGGTTTAAGATTAGTAGATCAAACTTTGTGCAATTGGTAACTTGTAAATATTATGTAACAATATTAATTTGCATTCTTAGATCGACTTAATAAAAATCGAAAATTATTAATCAAAATATATAAAAGTCCAGAATTAAGAAAATTTCGTATAGGATAGGAGTCGATTGGCATAAATCCTTTTTATTTACGCTTTTCCAAATTATTGATATTTTTGTTTCAAGAAAATATTCAAAATAATCAGTATTTTCGTTTCCTGTCTGTATGCTACGGTAGTTTTGCCATAGGCTAATCTGTTACCCAGTTTCTATATCTATTTTTCTTGCGTCACTTTGGCGACATAATTCATAATTTTTATTCACTATAATATAGCTTCCTTATAAATAATCTTTGATGGAATTTAATTGTTTAATACCCGTAACTAAGATTACATTACATGGTTATATTACCATGTTATATACTTGAGGCTTGTTAGGCTGAAAATTAGGCAATATCTTTTCGTAGGGTATCCCAATCTCATAGGCATACTCACGCTCCCGCAAAGGCAATCAAGTGTCGCTGAAAACAAAACACATGAAAAATATGAATAAAGGGATGAAGGTAGTGCAGAAAGGGGTAGGGGTGAAGGGCAGAAGTCAGGGGGCAGCAACGGTAGCTTATGCGTGACTAGCAGCAAAAGCAACATCAGAATATCGTTAATGTTCTCAGGCGCATCCCTCCGAGATCCCTTTTCCCCTTCAATTCGTCAATCAATTGTGTGACATTTTAGAGCGTCCCTTTCATTGGGAAGGACGAGAGCCCTGATTGTACCTCGAAACGCCCTCAGATGGCAATTATTAGAGGCTTTTCCTAAGCCTATAATGCTGAATTTGTCGAACATTGCCGCCTCGTTTAGAGTTTGGAGAATTTTATTTCCGGAACACCCACACACGGGAGATGTCTATGGCGACTTCATCAGCAACGGCTGGCAGCCCAAACGACCGAAAATCAATGGGCTGGAAAATATTTATGGTGCCCACACACAGACACACCCATATGAGTGTTGAGGAGAAAGCGGGGAAGGGAAAGTGGGCGGTGTTTTTCCACCGGCCCCCGAACTGGTGTGAACTTTGGCGAAAATGGCAAAAGTTGACAGTTGCGTATGCAAAGTGGCGAAAAGGTTTCGGAAGACAGGAAGGGGACAATTAACAGGGCATAAAAAAATAAGTTTATGCATCTGACGAGTGCCCTCTCGCTGGCTTTTATGTCTATCAGTCATTTTACAGGGCGGAAAAAAATATACAAAATATGATTTTACATTATTTTATATTGTTTATAAAGTATCTACGTTAAGCATTTAACTAATTTATCAACCATTTCATTTAATAGTTTTACACTTATTTACTATTGATTTTATTAAAAAAAAAAAAACCTTGAGCAACCGATCTTTAAGATTAAAATCAATTACAACTTTTTCCTTTCCCATACTTATTAGTAGAAAGCCAGTTTCTGGGTTGTCAATTGAGAAAATAGTCTACCTGCATATATATTTTATCAAGCAATCAGAGTCAATGAAAAATCACACTTTTTCTCTCTGTGCTAATCAATGAATATTTGGTGCAACATTTACCAGCGGCATCCGCAAAAGAATTTGCCGCTCCAATGGGCAACCAAAGGCATTTGAGCTCTCGTTTCCCCAAATATACAACTATATAAATCGAAGCCGAGTCTAAAGAGCTGCCATTTTGTTTGGGGTTTTTGGTTTTCCTTGTTCACTGTCTCTGTATTTCCCTTAGCTATACCCCGCTCGACTTTCTCTCGCCTGTCTCTGACAATTTTCTTTTTCGATTCTCCCTTGTATTTTTCTGGTTCGGCTGCTGTTGCCACTCGTCGAATGTGTTTTGCCTTTTGTTCAAATTTATTGTCTATGTTTCTGGGGGAACAGCGGGGACCAGGGGTCTTATGGCATACAAATCGCTTTTCTACAAAAGTTTATCGATCTCTGTCTGCCTGTTTTTCGGTGCCTTTGTAGCCGCTTGCTTCCGGTTTTGAGACTCCGACAGCCAAAGTAATTATGTTTTATCGGAAATGGGTCCCGACAATGAGCGCAGTCTTTAAGGTTTAATAATCGCTGAAGCTAATTGAGTTATTGAGTTGAGCTCAAATTTTTTCCCTAATTCCCGACATGTCAATATCATGAAAAACAACAATGGCCACGCAGTGAAAACATAGAAATTGTTTTGAGTCCAGTGTTGTGTTGGCAACATGCTTCCATCTGCGTATATTTGGGTCATAAAAAAACAAAGTCGCAGACGTATATATAAATTTCGAGTGTAAGCGTGGTATGTCCATGGGCGAGGCCCATAGGCATATATCAAATTGACAAACGCTTGACATAACTGATTGATCATGCTCGTATTTCATATATGCGAAAATAAATCGACCAAAATGTTTTTTCGGGAAACAAGGAAGATGTTGGGTTAAAGCTAACCAACTTGAAAGCAAGCCAAACGAGAACTAATGAACACTTGTAACCGTTACAAATACAAAAAATCGCTTGGAATGTGAAAGGATTATTAATAATTATCAGAAATCAAATTTCTATTATGGTTTTATAACAGCTGGTTATATATCTATCCAACGTAGGTCCATTATAAAGAGTTAACATGAGCTTTCTCTCTTCCAAGTGAACGGACGTGTTTTTTTCTTGCGCTCTCGATTTGTGTAATTTTTTGATAAAACAACCGGTGTTTTATTCTAATTCTTTGATTTTGTGATTAATAAAGATCCCGTTCACTTCGTGTGCATGCAGCTATTCTGTTTTGTGTATTTAATAATTATTAATTTCACATTTTAGTTGTGCTGCTAGTGTTTGCTTTTGCATTTTTTTTTGCATTCCTCTTTGTGCCTTCTCCGTTTAGCTTGCGCCGTCGCGACAGCTAAACGAAAAGCTTGCTCCCACGCTCACCCGCTCACCCGCTCACCCGCTCTCTCACTCTCCCGTTTTTTCAGTGCAGCTGCACTCTTATCTCTCCCTACGCAAAGGTACAGTGGTAAGTCGAAATAATGTCCGCTATTGTCTGTGGTGTTAAAACCTGTAAAAAGGTTATTACCTCTGCCGATCTTACAAT